>PVJS01005540.1:0-63754 GCA_004027185.1 Glis glis
ATATAGTGTGTGTGTGTGTGTGTGTGTGTGTGTGTGTGTGTGTGTTACTGGGAATTGAACCCAGGGGCATTCTACTTCTGAGCTACACCCCCAGCCCTATTTTACTTTTTATTTGGAAACAGGGTCTCACTAAGTTTTGGAGGGCCTCCTTAAATTGCTGAGGCTGGCCACGAACCTGCCATCTTCCTGTCTCAGCCTCCTGAGTGGTGTGCACCACCACGCCCGGCCAGATGGTATGAAATTTTGAAAAGTGCTTTTCTAATCATAGTTAGCAGGACCCATTGTCATCATTTTCATGTTGGCTTTAGTAAGTGATATCAGCTTGTCAAATAGGTTAAGGAATATTTAGGAATCTTTGGGAAGATGTTTGCCAACTGATTAAGGAAATTTTATGAATATGTTCTCATTTTATTTATAGTTTCTGTTTTCTGTTCTTCATTTATTTAACAACTTTCATATATTAACATAATCACTCTGTGAGGAGAAAAAGATAATTAGTATTTAAAAATATGAAAAATATTAGTATTAGCATTTGAGTGTTTAAACATTAAAGGCAATTTACATAAATAATACTCATGAAATTAAAATGTTCTTAAAATTAATCAGATTTTTTTTAATGGTGTAGAATTTACTTTGCTCAAGTTTAACCATGTTAGTATTTGGAATTTTCATTCAACTAATCTTTATAATGTTGAATGAGATTTAAAAAAGACTGCCTTCCAAGTTAAAATACCTTTGGAATATATTTAAAAGATGGAGGTTCTTCTTGTCTAAAGTAGTAATATTTGAAAAAGTGTTGACTTGATACTTTTCATACTTGGAAATTGCTCAAGAACTACAACATGGCCTCTGTTCACCACACATTCAACAGAATATGATATAATGAGTCTTTGCATTTTTAAATTGTCATGACAAATTGAGACGAAATACTCAAACTTTTACCAATGTATATCCATTTCTTACAAGATTTTAAATGTTTTGTGTTTTGTCTATAGAGGGCCATTTCTTCTGAGAATCATTGATTAAGTTAATCAAATATGTATTAAGTCATTGTTTATAGGCTACTAGTAAATGCATAAAATCAGCTTTGACTCTTGTAACAAATGTGCAGATATTCTTTTAATTGAAATTCTTTAAAAGGGATTGAAAGTCAATGGAATTTAAGTATTAATAAAATCAGATAGTGAAGTTGACAGTTTAGAGGAGCCTTTAGAAAGTAACTTAAAACTTTGCAATCTTCAGTTCATAGTTGGGATTTTCCGTGTGGGTTCTAATCTGTATGCTCATGATGTTGGAAGACATGATGTTGGAATGACAAGTTCTTTATTGTGTCTCTCCTCTCTGCCAGGTACTAAGTTGATGCTTTACTTGCATCATCTTATTTAAAGCTCTAAGCATTGCAACGCAGGTGTTACATTAACCCAATTTTATAGAAAAGAAAGCTGCGGCTTAAAGGGCAAGTAACTTAGACAAGGTCACACAGAGTTACTATATTTTTTCCCATTTTAAGAGGCACGTCTTTTTCATATTTTAGCATATTTAAAATTGGGATTTGTCATACAATTGATGATATCTTATGAATACTCGTGGCAGGTAGTAGCACTGTTACATTTGCTATTGCTATGTCCATGTAAACCTCTAAAGCATTAGCAACCAAGTGTACAGAACAGGTGAGAGCATATTTTACCCCCAAGGAGCTAAGTGGTAGAAGGGGTGGGAGAGTGGGAGAAGTGGTAAGCTGGGTGTGTTTGGCAACAGTTCTGAAGAGGGATTGAGGTAGGCTAGCTTCATGCCACTGCAAGTTGGCTTAAGTAACTAGAACAAACAGCTTGACTTCTTTTCTGGATCCATTTTAGAAATGATGTATCGCTAATGTTCTGATGACACAGAAGACATTATGCTATAGAAAAACATGGACACTCTTGAGTTGAACAGGAATTAAAAAATTTAAACTCTGAGTTGAAGATGGTTTAGAAAAGCTCCAACCAATATATTTGAGTTATACTCTTTTTTGGGGGGGTTGCACAAGAATGATCTATAATAATAAAAAACTGCATCTAATTGAGTCTGAAAGTCCTCTATCAATAAGAATAAAATACAAGAAAAGTGATAATGAAACATCACAAAAGAGCTGAACTGGGAGTGTTTTTTCTTTCTTATTGGTAAGGAATACCAATGGCTCGTCTTAAAGCTGATGGTATCTTAAGTTCAATGGGATATGGAAAACTGCTGAGCTGGAGTTAGAATCTGAGTCCCTCTGACTGCAAGTCCAACCTCTGAGCGGTATGGTTTCCTGCCTCATAGAGCCTATTGAATCAGTACTGTTTGGAGTTAACAATTTGAGCAGTTTTGGAGTTTTAGACCTTAAACCAAATATCCTATGAGAAACCCTGAAACATGAAATAATCCGTGCTATTCCATACCTTTCTTCTCCTCAACACCTGCATCTGATTTGAGGGTGTGGCTGCTGCTGTGGAGAGAATCTTTAGAGTCTTCATTTTCATCCAGGACCCCGGCGAAGCTGATCTTCCTTTCATATCTGTGTCGGTCCAAATCAGGTTCCAGACGGAGTCTGCAGCTCTCCAAGTCCTGAAATATCAGTGAGGAGCATGTGCGTGCTGGTATCTCCCCAGCACTGCATTGGTCTTGGGGCAAACCTCCCTCCATTCGGGATCATACACAACTGCATCTAAATAGCCCCATTCCTTCTCTATTGCCAATTTGAGACTGTGACCTTTAATAAAAAGCTATTCTTGAAGGAGAAAATATATGAGGTCTTCCTTAATTTATAGCTTTTCTCTTCTTCTACAAGCATAGACTTTGTTCCAAATCTAGAACTCACTTCCTTGCCTCTCTTTGTCCATAGTTTTTGATTTTTGGCCCTTATCTGTTTATTAAATAATCATGCATTGAGTATGATTGTGTGAGGTACTGTGAGATGGACAAAAAATGGTTCTTTTCATAAAGGAATGCAGAATCCCAAAGTAGAAAATGAGGAGATATAAGTGAAAAATTCTGAGACCGAGAGATGGAGTAGGGCCTTAGAAATCAGATTTGGAGGGCCGGGCATGGTGGCGCATGCTTATAATCCCAGTACTTGGGAGGCTGAGACAGGAGCATCCGGGTTTACGGCCAGCCTCAGCTACTTAGTGAGGCCCTCCGCAACCTAGTCAGATCCTGTTTCAAAATAAAGAATAAAAAACAGGGCTGAGGGTATAGCTCAGAGGTAGAATGCCCCTGGGTTCAATCCCCAGTACCGCAAAAAAAAAAAAAAAGAAATCAGATTTGGAGACTGTGGTCAGCAGAATAATGGCTTCCAAAAAGGGCCATCCTAATCCCTGGGATCTGAGAATGCGTTGCCTAACATTGCAACAGGGATCTTGTAGGTGTAATTAAGGGTAAGGACTTAAAATAGGGAGACTATCGTGGACTAGGCAAGTGGGCTCAGTTTAGTTACATGAATCCTTAAAAGTGGAGAACCTTTCCACGGCTGTGATTCGAGGAAGGTGTGAGCTGCTGTCATAGGATGTGAAGATGCAGGAAGGAGTCACGAGTCAACGAATGTGGGTGGCCTCCAGGAGCGAGAAAAACAGTAAGAAAACAGATTCTTCCCTCGTGTCCCAGGAAGGAACAAAGCCTTATCGAGACTTTGGTTTTAGCTTAGCAAAACCTGACTTGGACTTCTGACCTCCAGGGCCGTAAGATAATATGTTTGTGCTGTTGTAAACAACTAAATTTGTGGTAGTTTGCTACATCAGAACCAAAAAATGAGTATAGAGGTAATGTTCGAGTCAAATTTTGAGGATTAGGTGAAGCTTCTTGGCAAGCAAGTGGGGAAAGTCAGTTTATGCTGGAGAAACCTCATGTGTGAGGGCCAGAGGCTCAAAACAGGAGGTTGCGTTGGGGGAATTTCTTACTCCTCTCTTGGAGGACCTAAATATGAGAGGGATGCCATCACTATCTGCTGCTGAACTGAGTAATCCGATAGCCCAAAGTAAACCTTGAGGACTGTAATTACTCAGTAGGTATTTGGCCTCTGAGGCCCCAAATTGGAATTTTGACCAGTTCTGTGACAAGAGTACCATTCATCCAGATCATGTTTTTTGTTTTTGTTTGTTTTTGTGGTACTGGGTGTTGAACCCAGGAGTATTCTATCTCTGAGCTACACTCCAGCCCCTCTTATCTTTTTAAAAATTTTAACCAAGGTCTAGCTAAGTGGCTGAGGGTCTTGCCAAGTTGCTAAGGTTGGCCTAGAACCTACGATACTCCTATCTCAGCCTCCTAAGTACTGAGATTACAGGCATGTGCCACTATGCCCAGATCAGAAGACCATGTTTAATTATTAATCTATAAAGTACTTTTGGAGGACCTGAAAAATGAAAACTGAATAAAATGCCAACTTTATTCTTACACAGTATTTTTGTAATTATGACATAGTAAACCCTCAGAATAAAAGAGACATGGGAAACAAAAAAAATTTTTTGTTTTTTAGTACTGGAAATTGAACCCAGGGGCATTCTACCTCAGAGACATGCCCCCCCATCCCTTTTTATATTTTATTTTGAAACAGGGTCTTGCTAAGTTGTTTAGGCTGGCTGACCTTGAACCTGCGATTCTCCTGTCTCAGCCTCCCAAGTCCAGGGATTACAAGCATGCACCACCACTCTTGACTAAAAATATTTTTTAAAAAGCCAGTTTGCACCAAGACTAAAATCTTAAGCTTTTGATTGTCATTAGTACAATGAGATTTTAACTTCTACATGTTGTACTATATGTTGTTTCTTCCTTTCCTTTTAGATTAGGAACAGAAGTTACACTTTGGTACCTAGAAAATTACAGTGTGTCTGGGAAGTAAAGAAGCTAGCTACATAGAATCTACCTTAACATTTTCAGAAATATTCTAGGAACAGAACTAGTTTCTTGAAATAAATTCCTTTGAGGAAAAATAAACTAATCTACTGTCCATGTTGGTAATAATTCCATAGTAATTAGGGAAATTTCTTAATTGGGACAAAAAGTAATACTATAACAGTTCTGATTCTCAAAAGCAGTTATCCCTTCCAATTTCTTCTTTTACCTGATTGTCAAAGTCCCACCAAAACTTTCAAAGCTACATTCAAATATGAGCTTTTCCATGGAGGTTTTTCTTTTGGATTTTTCCAGCTCCTTTGGCCAGCCTCTGCCCTCTGCTACTTTCAGTGAGCCACTCTTACATTTTGCTCCAGGAAATAGTTACGTAGGTGTTAGTTTTCCTATTACTACATGCATCTCTGTGTCACCCCCATGCCAACCCCTGCAACCATCTCAGCACCTCGCTCATAGTCCACTCCCAATAACTATTCATTAGTTTGGCCTTGGTATATATGAACTGTGTTTTGCTTCTGACTTTTTAACTTTAAGAACATTTGGAATTCACAAGTATGTGTTTTACAACCTGATTTGTTAAATCCCACTGGCACAGTTGTTACAACTTCTAGCACAACCTTGTACTAAACATCCCCTATGCTGTTTGTCATAATGGGTGAATGTGGACATACAGAAACCTCTTTACTGACTTTAAAATAATTTTTATGGGCTCATGTATGCATTTGATGGAAATTATTTGTTTTAATTCCACGTTTCTTGGCATTAGTTGTTGGTTTTACTAACTCAATTTGGAAACATTTTAATAGACCGTTACCTTTATAAACAACATTCTCTATCTAAAAAAATATTCCTTTATTAGGGCTGGTGATGCAGCTCAGTGGTAGAGCACTTGCCTGGCATGTGTGAGATCACGAGATAAATCCCCAGTAACACACACACACACACACACACACACACACACACACACTCCTTTATTGTTCTTAAGTTTGGAATACAATATTGTGAGAGAAATGTATTCTATTTCTCTCTTTTATATTATGAATCTTGTAAAAATGGTTCTTTTTCCTTTTTTGGATATATACATAAATATATATATTATTGGACAGTCTACAAAAACTGAATACAAATGCTATAAGAAGCTGTTTTGGGGGAAAAACACTAATTAAGTTATATCTAGGAATCTATCTGAGAAAAAATTAAGTTGGTAAAAATATATTTTCAAGAACATTTTAATACTCTAATTTTCCTTTTTCTTTTTATCTCCACTCCCCACTCATTCAGTGACTTTCTGGGTTTTTCTGACCCTTTCTAAGAGATAATTATGGTTAAATCAACTAATTTTATTCTAATTATTATATGAAAAGCTCTTTTGCTTTCTCTTCTACATTTTTAATATAACTAGGACTTTTTCAAACAAATATTTCACAGGCAAACCTCTTCCATTTTGGAAATGGCTTTATGGCAATTTATCAGAAAGTTTTTCTTGGTTGCAAGTTTATGTTCCTGATCCTTGCCCATGTCAAAGTCTCAGATTCCAGAATATTTTTAGCTTCTAATATGATAATTATACTACTTTATATTATTTTGTACACTAAGCTAGCTACTTATTTCTACTGCACTAAACATATTAATGAACTAATAAAATTCTTGAAAGGTCTAAAAGTATTTTTGCAGCAAGTATTTTGTTTAGACTTTAGACTATTTCCCTTTGGCTGTATTTATGCTCAGTCTGTAGATTCACTGCTTAGTACAATTTCTTAACTCTTTGGCCTTTAAAAAGAAGGAAATAGCTAGGCATGGTGGTGCATGCCTGTAATCCCAGTTCTTGGGAGGCTGAGATAGGAGGATCACAGGTTCGAGGCCAGCCTCAGCAACTTAGCGAGGCCCTCTGCAACTTAATGAGACCCTGTTTCCAAGTAAAAAATAAAAATAGGGCTGGGGTGTATCTAAGAGGTAGAATACCCCTGGGTTCAATCCCCAGTACTACAAAATAAAATAAAACATAAAAAAAATCCATCACCTGCATCAACATGGGTAAACCTTGAGGACATTATGCAAAATAAAATATGCCACTTACGTAAAGACTAATTCTTCATGATTCCACATAGATGAAGTATCTAAAATAGCTAAATTCATAGAAGCAAAAAGTGGAATAGTGGTTGTCAGGGGCTGTGCTAACTGGGAAGTGGGGAGTTACTAGGCAATGGGCATCAAGTTTTGGTCAGGAGAGATGAATATGCTTTAAAGATTTGCTGTACAATACTATACTTATAGTAAACAATAATGTATTATACACTTAGATATTTGTTAAGAGGATACATGAAATGTTAAGTGTTCTTACCACAGTTTTTAAAAAGGAAACAATCTGAGGCATTTCAATGTTAGTAAAGTCAGTTTTATGATACATTGATTTTCCTATAGAAAGTTACAATGTGGCTTGAGTCCTCTTTACTCTCAACTATAGTTAGATAGCTTACATATGAGAAATAAATCTTCTCCACTTTATTTTATAAAGGCCACATCCCAGCATGATATAAAAACCCAAACTCAACAGTGAAAATGCTAGTGTAATGAACAAAAGATTTCTGAGACCTAAAGAAAGGTGATGGAGAAGTAAAACTTTACCTCTCGTTTACTAAAGGACTGCAGATTCTGTTTCAGTTTCCTACAGCACTGCCAGTTGTACAGTAATTAAAAAAAAGATTTAGCCAGGCATGGTGGTGCACGCTTGTAATCCTAGTACTTGGGAGGATGAGACCGGAGGATCCGGATTTGCGGCCAGCCTCAGCTACTTAGTGAGGCCCTCTGCAACTTAATGAGACCCTGTTTCAAAATAAAGAATTTAAAATAGGGCTGGGGGGATAGCTCGGAGGTAAATTGCCCCTGGGTTCAATCCCTGGTACCGCAAAAAAAAGAGATTTATTTGAAAAATGAAATTTGTCATGATAATAAGGGACATTAAACTAGAGTGTCAAAAGAGAGAACAAAAATAACTGAGCCAAACTCAGATCCATATGTGTGTGTGTGTGTGTGTGTATGTATATATATATATACATATAAAACTCAGATCCATATATATATATATAATCACAATGAACAAAATGGTGACGAATATTAACCTGAAAACTTAAAAGCAGATGTGCTCAGGAGGCTGAGACAGAAAGATCATAGGTTCACGACCAACCTCAGCAATTTAGTGAAACTCTCAATAACTTAGCAAGACCCTGCTTCCAAATCAAAATATAAAATAGGGCTGGGGGTATAGCTTGGAGGTAAAATGTCTCTGAGTCCAATGCCCAGCAACACACACACACACACACACACACACACACACACACACACACCAAAAAAAAAACCCAGCAAAAAAGCAGATGTACTCTGCTTTTATGAAACTTTAGTGTAATTAGAAGGTTGATAGGGATGACACGGATAAACGCTTACGGATCAGATATTTTATTATATTGGACTTTAAACTAAGTACATGTGTTGAGAGGCCTTGATCGGACTTTATAGAGTAGTCTCAATGTCATAGTAAAAATGACAATTCAGAAAATTAAAGATGCAGGTTAGTATGAAGTTATATAAAAGCAGTAGAAGGAATTTCCTTTTCCAATACCCAATTGGTAGAGTTTCACACCAAATGTAGGTATGTTTCTCTTGAAAACATACATTTTACTCGTAAATATCTCCAACATGAAAATGCCCATTTTATGTTTTAGGGTGTGAGGAAATGAACTTTCTAGAACATTGGAAAGCCAAAGGCAAAGGCACTGCTCTGTGATATCAGAACACTGACTGATTCTTTCATCTCCCCTTTAGCCCCACTCCAGGATTGAGGTGCTGTGGGGTTCATGCTGAGTTGGTTTAAAAAGCAGGAAAGGTGGTGGATCATCAAATTCTGTTAACTGGAAGCCCATAGATTGCTAGTGTGGCTTTCTTTTTCTGGAAGAGTGGTAGAGGCCTGTAAAAGTGGGGTGGGGAGACTTTGGTTCCTCAGCTCTGGCTGGACGCTGCCTATGATGCAGGGACCACTGGAGACGTGGTGCTCATTAGTGGACTAGAAGCCAGGAAAACTCAGCTCCAAGGTGCTCCCTGGGACCACGTGCTCCGTGAAGACGCCTGGCTCTTGCACAGTATGTGCACCCACAGGAAAACAATCGGTCTCTCATGGTACATGGTATATGAATGTGTATGTGTGCATATGGGGGGTCAGTATTTACACACTGACATGTTTGGGAATATTTAAACACTGAACATTGAAGTCTTTTAACCCATAATTTAAACAAGAAAACTCACTAGAAGCACATTTCTATATAAACTTATGAGCAGATAGTACATAAAAAAAATCTGTCAATGATTTCTGGAAAACATTGTCCATAAAACTCATAATTTTTAGAGAAAGGAACCTAAAGGCTCTTAGATATTCCCAGTGTAACTGATGTTGGTCAACTAAGCATCATACTTGAAGGTGCTGTCTCTGTTGATCTCTAAAACAACATTGGTGTTATGATTTGAAGAGAGAAAAGAACATTTTATGTATGAAGATCCCTTGGTTGAATTTTTTGAAATTATGTGATGTATTTGCACATTGAGGCACTTAAAGAAATTGAGAATACTGGAAACCTAGCCACGTCTGGCCTCTCCAAGTAGCCTGATTATTAACATGCGTGCTTTAACTTACTGTCAGAGGCTCAGGGCGAGGTCTAGGAAGGCAAGAAAAGGTCTCTCTCAGGAAGGTGGTAATCTCCAGGAGAAGCTGGCATGCTGCCATCTTCAAGGCAAAGGGACAGCCACATTTAGAGGGGTTCACAGTGCCTAAGGAATAAAGGAGTTCTTTCATTAGAAGACAAACCAATAACAAATGCAGAGAGGCACGGTTTGATGGACCTAGCCACACACATGTCAAATTCAATTGTATATGAAAACATCACCCACACAAGCTCAATTTACCTACTCCTTAGCATAATTTGTGCCTCACCAAACGCCTCTCTCTTCCTCCATTTTGCAAGTCTGTAACGGGTGCTTCAGTATTAAAATATCAGACAATATTCCGGTTTTTCTTCACGTCATATAAATCTCGCATGTTTTACTAAGACATCAACCCAGCAGAACTAAATTATTCTCCTTAAAGCATTCTAGAGTAACAAAATACAGCTCCAAGGAAACTAGAAAATGTTTTAATGAAAACAGAATACCAACTACTCATGCATTCAACCAGATGTAGACTATGTATATGGCAATGAACTGGATTTGGAACTACAAAAATCCTTTCAGCTCGCTTTATGAAAGAATGTTTGTCTTCATGTTCTGGGGCTGTGAAGTTGTTTCAGCTGTAGTCCAGTTGTGTTTGGGCAACACAGACAAGAGAAAACATACCACCTGTATCCCATAGTTTACACAAGCTAGCCTGTCATAGTAAGACACAGCTATGCTAGAAGTACGCTAATGTTCTCTTTTGCTCTAAAGAATAGTGGTCTTTGAATTAGTAAGACATTGTAGCAACCATATGCCAACAAATGGCTAAGGTAATACCATAGAGCCCTTAAAAATTCTCAGAATTAGTTCTCAGATATGTGTCATCCCAAATCATGCAGAAATGTTCTGATTAAAGGGTTCAGTAAAGAAAACAAAAGTCGTGTAGTGTTCTGCCTCACATAAAAGAGTTAGCTATTTTGAATGAACCAAGTAACCAAGCAATCACAATATCAATGCATATCAATATTGCTAAAATATGTCTAAAATGTGTTCTGAGTGTTAATCTCTCTTAATTGAATAGAATATATACTTCACGATTTCTGTGGCTATAGGTAAAAATTGTGGTCTTCTGAAGGTATCTGGACTCTTATTTCCTCCCCAAAACCATTATTTGCCCTCCATAATTAATATGTGACTGGAAACTTTGCCTCTCATTAACGATGGAAGAGACAATTTCCTCTAGAATTTTCAAACTGAAACTTGCTTGCATCATTTTTAACTCTTAAGTGCAAGATGAAGCTAGTTTCAGGATGGCTTGGGACTAAATTACACACATCAGTCCTAGATTCAGTGGAGGATACACGGCTCTAAAAACTGCCAGGATGTGCAACCCTGTCTATAAAAACAATCAAACCCTTGTGCATCTGTCCTTTTTCTCCTGAGGTTATCCCCCAGACTCTTCTTATCAATCCTGTAGACAGCCAACTAACTTGATCTTAGTCCAGGATCTCTCATGATTATCACCTGGTATAACCTGTTACAGTAAACAAGAGCTGAGTTCTACACGGCCTCAACAAATGCTGACAGACCAGGCAGAACATGTCGGTCAATGATACTTTTGTGGTCTAGTGGAGATTTGAGTTCTCTTTGGCCTCTGGGTCCACTTAATGTTGCTCCAACTCCCTGTGTCCTGAAGGCCCCAGGAGATGCAGAATAGTTTGGGGAGCCTTCTGCTGGATGGGTCTTATAGCAGGCCTCCTCTGGGTTTCGTGGCTAGATAGTCCTCAAGTCTTCCTATGGGCTAACTCCAATGACACAAGTCTTTCTATGTTAAGTCTTAATTATCTTTAGGGTCACCTTTCATCATTAGACTGAAATACTGATGTGAGAACTTGGTATCTTGTCAACACCAAGTCAAGAAGATTTTCTCTGATTCAAGAAGGTCTTAGAAGGGGAAAAATAATGGGGAAAAATCTTTGGTGTGAAAGGGGCAAGGAAGACTTTAAGAATTTCCTTTGATTATTATTTAGTCACGTTCATTGTTATCCTCTAGCCGTTCTTGCACATTTCATGACTGCAAGGAAGCAGTAGATTCAGCAGCAATTAGTTAAGAGCAACCTTTAAAACATATCCAGGGAGCTTGAATTTCAAACCACCAGGGTGGTTAAAAGGAAGAGATGTCACCAATTCATCATATAAAGCTACTGATGCTACAACCATCACTGGAATGTAACACTCCATTAAAGATAGTGGTGCACATGTACACAAACTCGTATGGGACAGAGCGCACGTATGCACAAAATGTTGTTGGAGAAAGATGTAACAGGAGTTTCTTTACTCTTTTATGATGTCAAATAAATAAATACAGTATAGTGGACATTCACAGCATGAGCAAACTCTATTTTAATATTTCAATTTCATATTAGATACTGTAATACACTCCAATTAAATATCTCAATATTTTAGTGATTTGGAAAGTATTTTCTGGTCATTTCTATTTTTCTCATTTTTTATTTACAAAGGAATAACAACATAAAACCTGACAAAACCTCATCTGGGACAGCGATTTTTCACAACTACATTCTCTCAAAGAGATCCTCTCAGAGAAGCCGAACACCAAGCGACGTATGATAACAAGAGTCAGAGACTAAAATGTCGCGGCTGTTCCACATTGCCCGCAGCTCTTCGCCCCGGCTACCTCCTCCTTCTGGGTTTTGCCTTCTCTTTGTGTGGCTTAATGCACATACTTCACATGCATGCATGGGGAGAGGGGGAAAGGTGCAGAGGGGACATGGGAAGGTGGTAAGAGTATGAGAGAGGAAAGAGAAATATTACGTGCTCCTAAGGCAGAGGTTCTTACAAGCAGGGGTTCTTGTAGTAAAGGGAGTCTCCTTACTGTCATCTAAAAAGTCTTCCTCCTCATCCTCCTTTCTCAGCCTCCTCTTGGTCTCCTCATCATAAATGAGGCCCAGCAGGTTGGCTGGGCTCTCACTCTCCCCGTGACACAGCTCATTCAATCGGATGCCAATCGCCTGCCATGGGAAGAAACAATGAAACGCACAAAGTATGTTAGACTCAAACAGACTCACGCACCATAGAGGGTAGAATCAACCAATTAATCGGGTGGTTTCCATGGTTTCCAGCATAAGCCTCTTCTGTATGCCATAGGGCTGTCACCACTATTTGACAGTATGGAAGCTCAGAGATGAAAGCTACCTACTTGCTACCTCCAGGGCCATTTAGTCTAAGGACTTGTATAAGCTGGGATGACACCTACGTACACTTGTAAAATAAGTTTTTCAGAAAGCATACCCATTTACTAAAAAGTCACTTATTTTATAGATTTGACATAAGGAAACAGGCAGCTTTTTTTTTTTTGCAGTTCTGGGGATTGAACCCAGGGGCATTCTACCTCTGAGCTACACCCCCAGCCCTATTTTTTATTCTTTATTTTGAAACCGGGTCTCACTAAGTTGCGAGGGCCTCACTAAGTAGCTGAGGCTGGCCACAAACCTGGATCCTCCGGTCTCAGCCTCCCAAGTACTGGGATTACAAGGGTGAGCCACCACGCACGGCTGATAGCTATTTTTAATGGAGGATTTTATTGCAGTAAAAAGTGAGAAGGCACAGTTGCTCAGAGTGCCTCTGATTATGCTATTCTCTGAGAACGACAGTGTCATACTAATGCGTGTGGAAGCTGGGAAGAACCCTCAATTGTATTTATATCTGCCATTATGTATGTGCTTATTGGCTTTTATAGACTTTATGCCCCTTCCCATGATTCTCTACAAATTAGTAGGTTACCTAACAACTATAATAAAAATCTGACTTTTAATAACTCAGCGCATTGACAATATTGGCTATAACGCAATATTCATAAAATCAATACCCTTATTAGGTATTCTTCTGAATCACCATGCACTGTTGTATAATTAATTGAAAGAAATTTTCCTCAATAAAGGAAAAATACTAAACTGATTTCTTTTAGATCCCAACGACAGAGTCTACGCAACGATGGAAGAGACTCAGGGAAGGGGAGAGTCAGGGGAAGCTAGAGCGAGCACTGATTGTGAGGTCTGGCAGTTGGCTCTCTGTGCATCAGTAAGGATAAATCCCAGCTCATTTTCTTCTTTTTTCCTGAAACACTCTTTTCAACTATTTAGAAAAGTGATTGAATTCTGAGCATTCAAGAAATTAGACTCACTACTGGGAACGAGGATACATCCATTACTGGATATGCAAAGGATATCCAGAATTCTTTAAGTAAAAATCCAAGTTTTTGAATGTCTTAGAAATCTGGGAACAGAGAGGTCTCCTTAAACTCTGGAGTTGAGTGACAAGCTATAAACCAGGAAGCAAAAAACCACATCAATGTGAAAGCAGGATAAGAAGATATCACACAGAATCCTAAGAATCCTAAGCTGCTAGCCTGGGAAATTTTAAGCAAACAATAGGTATATATACATGTTTGTGTGCAAACACACACACACACACACACACACACCATCATCAAAGAGCCCTTGTTTTGAGGATGAGACATGTAATTTTTTTTTTTTTTGCGGTACCGGGGATTGAACCCAGGGGGCATCCTACCTCCGAGCTATACCCCCGGCCCTATTTTTTATACTTTATTTTTTGAAACCGGGTCTCACGAAGTTGCGGAAGGCCTCACTAAGTAGAGAGAGAGAGAGACAGGGAGAGAGACAGAGAGAGAGAGAGAGAGAGAGAGAGCTGAGTCTGGCTGCGAACCCGGATCCTCCGGTCTCTGCCTCCCAAAGTACTGGGCTTACAAGCATGCGCCACCACGCAGGGCTTGAGACATGTAACTATGAGACTAGAGTAGAATCAACACACTGAATAGTGAGACTCAAAGGGGGAACTTTTTTGTATTGATCCTTCTGGGCTATTGTAACCAAGCAATTTAAATCCACAGTTTATAAAGCTGAAGGGGTTCTCAAAACCGAACTTGTCTGAGATAATACTAAATGTTGCTGGGCGTGGTGGCACACGCTTGTAATCCTAGTACTTTAGGAGGTGGAGACCAGAGGATCCAAGTTCGCGGCCAGCCTCAGCTCTCTCTCTCTCTCTCTTTCTCTCTACTTAGTGAGGCCCTTCGCAACTTCATGAGACCTGGTTTCAAAATAAAGTATAAAAAATAGGGCTGGGGGTATAGTTCGGAGGTAGAACCCCTCTGGGTTCAATCCCCGGTACCACAAAAAAAAAAAAAAACTAAATGTCTAAATGATAATTTAGAGCTCTATATCTGGTCCAAGTCTGGAAAAATATCTTGGGGATATGTTATTCCTTTCTCCCTTCATGCATCAAATATTTATAGTTTGAGCTAATTTGTAAAGTATATAAAAAGCACAAAGTTAAATGGGTTGTTATAGTACACTAGTATCTCTGTGTAAGGTGCCCCAGTAGATTATAAATCCACAACCAGCAGAATCACTGTTTGTCAAATAGAAGGTTAGAGAGGTTGGTGACTCAGTGAGCTGTGAAATGGGATTCAAACATAGAGTGTCTAACCGGGCGTGGTGACGCACGCTTGTAATCCCAGTACTTGGGAGGCTGAGACAGGAGGAATGCAGGTTCTTGGCCAGCCTCAGCTTCCACTTAGTGAGGCCCTCTGCAACTCAGTGAGACCTTGTTTCAAAATAAAGAATAAAAAAATAGGGCTGGGGGTGTAGCTTGGAGGTAGAATGCCCCTGGGTTCAATCCCCAGTACCAAAAACAAACAAACAAACCCCCCCCCCAAAACAGGGTGTTTATGTCTTGTATTCTTTCCCTTGATGAGCTCACAGTATTGGGGGAGGTAATAATACACTCAAATAACACATTAGGAGACTGACAACACTTTGTAAGTTCAGAAGATAAATTCAGTTCAAAGAATCATAGTAAGTTTCACTGCTGTGGACTTTGAGGAATTGACGTTTGGGCTGATGGAGAATGGAGAGAGTAGATATTCATTTGGAGGGCCCTAAAAGGACCATATTCAGGGAAACACACCATGTATTCAATGATCAACAAGTAGGTCACCTGGTTGAAGCATAATTTTATGAGAGGAAATAATGTGCAAAAAGGTTGGAAAGGTAGGTTAAAACTAGGTAACTGATCGCTCATTTGAGGGACGCTGTGCTAGCTGCCCAGATATGCAGAGAAAAGCCATCATGCTGCCTTCAAAAATTAATTTAATAACATATTATTACTGAGCACGTCTTAGGTGCAAAGGCGTAAGATAAAGGTTGATGTGTTTTTGCTCATTTGACTTTATCATCCATAATTTTGAATGGGCTGAGCAAGGTTGTGGAGTGGGCAGCGACGCCAGGCTAAGCAATTTGAGTTTTAGGAGGGAAAAGGGGGGCACGTTCAGGAGGTGAGAGACACATTCTGATTTGCATTTTTGCCTAATTGCTCTGCAGCAGTCTGAGGTAGCACTTGGAGGGGTCAAGTCTGGAGGCCCGAGATCAGTGTGAAGGTTCTGTTCTGGGTGGGCTGCAGCACGGGGCGATCATCTTACAGGCAGTGTGTAGGAAGGATGAGATGGGGCTGTGAAGAGGAGACCAATTAGGAGAATGCATTAAGCATCCAGAGGAGAGGTCATGAAGATCTGACCTATGGGATTCAGCAACATGAGAGAAGTAGAATTGATAGGGGAAGCAGCTTTAGCATATGCTCAAAGATGGTCATGGAAGGCGATGATGGTAGCATTAATAAGAACAGAAAGCTCAAGGATGATGGCAGGGGTTGTGTTTATTGGGGGAGAAGAGTTTGATTTAGGACAGACCGAGTTTCAGTTGCCAATGCAGGGCTGGGATCGGAAAAGTACTGTAGATAGCAATAGTCTGTGCTATTGGCACACAGAAAATAGTTGGAAACTCAGGAATATTGTAACCCTGGGGACACAGGAAGAAATGTTAAGATGTCCTGTGAATGTGTACATTTATGGGGAAGGAGGAAGCAGAGGACCAGGGAAGACAACAGAGGGTGGGGCACAGAGATGCCAGGAGACTGTGGAGCAGGGTGGTCATGGAGGTAGAAGAAAGAATAAAAGAAAAAGAAAGCTGAGGGCAGTCTGCAGTGTCAACGACTGCAAGGAAGTCAGAGGACATCTTCTACAAATCTGAAACCCTTAACTAATGGTTTTTCCTTGCTTGTGAGAAGCCCGTGGGTTTAGCAATTGGGACTGCTATTTCCGGGAGACCAGTCAACTAAACAATCCCCCAAATGAGGTCAGTAGTAAAAGGGAGTGGAAACATCTCTGAATATTGAAGAAATGGGCAGTTTTATGCAAAACCCACTTTTGCCTTCAGATCCATAATAATTGGAGGGGAATTGAAATTGCTCAGACTTTTAGAAAACAAAAAAGAAAAAGGTAAAGACATTTCACCAGCAGAGAACTGAAAGCAGTGAATGTTGTATCAGATCAGAAAATTGTTTAATATTGCTTTAGACAGAAAATAAAGAGAATATCCTAAAGGGAAAATAAAGTTAAAAAATCTGACAGCTGGTCTATTTATCTATCATTTTGACCCCAAATCTCATTGCTTATCTAAAAAAAAAAGTCCCAAATCAGGTCTAACATAGGCAAGGGCGTCATCCCTAATTTCATTTATGTTCTGACTTGTATCTGGGGGAGATTGGGAGATACGAAGAGAATGGATTCAGAAACCCAGGAAGCTGGACTGTGCTGAGCAACAAGGCCTGCTTGCTCGGGAGACTTTTCTAGCTCAGGAGGAGGTGGATTGGAAGGGTACTGTTGAGGGCAGCTCTGTAATTTTTCAAAGGAATCTGCCTCTGCTATAGACCCTTTCAAGCTAAATGAGATGAAAATGAAGCAGTTGTATTTGTCATTATATAAAGCTAATAAAACATGAAGAAATATTAGAATTGGTATATTATCAGTATAAACATAGTACAAGGATTGTCAGTTGAAGATTTTTATTTTATTTCATTTTTATATTTTATATTTTTTGTGGTACTGGGGATTGAACCCAGGGACATTCTACCTCCAAGCTACAACCCCAACCCTATTTTTTATTCTTTATTTTGAAACAGGGTCTCACTAAGTTGTGAAGGGCCTCACTAAGTAGCTGAGGCTGGCTGCGAACTTGGATCCTCCAGTCTCAGCCTCCATGCCCTGCCAAGATTTTTAAATGGTGGCCTACAAATTATTGAAATTAAAGGTAATTTTACCTGGTAATGGTAAATTGTCATTCTTATTAAATTGACATTCTTAGTAAAAGGCCTTCCAAGTAGAAGGCTTTTTAAAAACAATTGGTTGCCAGTGACCCTTCTCTCTTGTTCCTTAATAGGTTGAATAACAACTCAGTTCAGGCCTTATATATCCCATCCATTTAAGTAGGAAAATATAAAGGAGTGGATTGTCTTGGGAGGTACTCTGTGAAATACCCAATTTATCATAGAATTGATTATTATTTTTATTATGTTGAAGACTACAAATGGGATAGACATTCTATTATAGTTATCTTTTTTTCTTCAAGTCACATGAAGATCTGTGTGCATCTTCCCCAGAGAGGAAAATTGTGTATATATAGCAAACATGTTTATAATTTAGAAATTCCTACAATAAATTGCCAGAAGTATTCTTATATGCTGTTTAATGTTAATAATAAGGAAGAAAATAATTTGTCCAGAAAAAGCTCTTCAAATGAAGTAATAGTGATATTGATTATTTTTAATGGCTTGTCTTCTTTTCGCCTGAAGAGAAATAATTAAAAGAGTCAAAACACCTGTTCTCTTGAAAGAACTGGACGATTAGAGAAAAACACTTCACATCTTCAATTTCCCTGAAAAAGGGGTAGGTTCAAAATTACCTGGTCCTTCATGGAAAATAAGAAGTCTTTTCCCAGCAGAGTGCTGAATCCATCTTCCTTTCCTTTCCTTCCCTTCCCCTTCCTTCCTTCCTTCCTTCCTTCCTTCCTTCCTTCCTTCCTTCCTTCCTTCCTTCTTGTGGTCCTGGGGCTTGAATCCAGAGCATTCTACCTCCAAGCTACACCCCGAGCCCTATCATATTTGTATTTTTTTATTTTGAAACAGGGTCTCACTAGGTTGAGAGTCTCACTAGCAAGTCTCACTACTTGCTGAGGCTGTCCTGGAACCTGTGATCTTCCTGTCTCAGCCTCCCAAGTACTGGGATTACAGGTGTGCACCACCACACCAGGCTGCAGAGTGGTTTTAATATGGTTTGGGGTAGAAAATAATGGGGATCGAGGATAAGAACAACCTTTTGCCACTTAATCTAAATATCCCATCTGATTGTTTTATTTTAAGAGTAACACATTTGGTGTTTCCCGGAAAAAGTCACCCCTGATTATAGCATGGTCATGAAAAGCATCCATGAACCTAGGTAATTAGAAAATATCACTATTTTAATAACAGAACCCATTATATTTGAAAGGGTTAATAAGTTGATTTTGCAAGTACATTTAGTGAGAAAGCTTAGGTCATAACTTGATCATTGCCTAACCACAGGAGTGACCAGGTTGTAACATTCGGAATGAGAACCCCTGGGATTGGGGAGTGAGGGGCTCAGTGACAGGTTCCTGCTTGATTGGTTGGAAGAAAAGCATAGACCCCCAAATAATGCACCTTCCGATTATCTGCCCTATCCTTCCCATAATCTGGCTTTTATAGTTCTGCCTCTAACATCTTATTATAGTGTCTTACCATCATATAAACATATGCTTTACAAGTTATTTAAAGGGTACCACCTCTGAAGAACGTGCTTGGGGGAAGCCACCCTTCCCACTCTCCACCTGCACCCCAGTTATGTTTCTTCTCTCAACTGTGACATTGCTTCGAAGAGTTCTTGTTAGCACAACTACTCATGAGCAAATTTAAGGGATAATTCATAGCTCCTAACAAAGGAGACTTTATT
Organism: Glis glis; assembly: GCA_004027185.1. NCBI lineage: Eukaryota > Metazoa > Chordata > Mammalia > Rodentia > Gliridae > Glis > Glis glis. Next base: position 19,463 of record PVJS01005540.1, read on the forward strand.
GGAGCTCTGTACATAGACCAAGGAAAGCTTTCGAAGAGAGGAAATAAGATATCCCATCCTCATAAAGTGACAAGGAGGCATTGGAGTGGCAAATTAACACCACTATTTCGAACATCTGGGGACTGGATGGAACACTGGTGACAAGAGTCCAGAAAGGTTAAAGGATGATCTGAGTATGGGGAAGATAAGAATAAGATTCCACATATGCAGTGCACTGTGGCAAAGTCATACTTTTTACTTCAAGATTTATATATTTTTACCTTTGTTCCAAGAAAGACAATGTTAAAGGTATGTAATTTGTTAATTCAATTTTGTAGGCCATATAGCCTCAGGTGGATCAAGAGTGTATTTTGGGGTCAAAAACCTAACTGTTGGGCATAAAATTCCATAATGAGGTAAAATGAACAAATAACATGAAAATGTGATGTCTAGGTGTTCATATTCTTATCGTATGCCATGCTAATTTTAAAATATGCTTATAGCAGAATACACAGTCATCTTTACATCATTAATCTATTTAAAAATCAATTTAGCTGATTATTCCACAACTGAGTAAAAGGAAACACGAAGAATTTATGCAATGTGCACAAAGACATGGTTACAGTGGAAAAAAACGAGTTCAGAATTTAGGTTGAGTATTTTGGTTTCTAGCCAGTGACTCTTCCTCTCTAACTTGCGGGACTTAAGATAACGTAAGATGGAATGACAACAGGCTTTTAGTAATGGATCTCCATTCCTTCTGCTCCCGTGACTCTGGCATGTCCATGTATCTCATGATATGCATTTCACTACACTTACTGACTTGTGTAAACTCCTGTGTTCAGTGCTATTAAATCCAAACACGACTAAATGTAGGATAAGTACAGTGAAATCACATAAAAACTTGGCTCACTGGTTACAAGAAATGGATATCACATGGGAGAAATCGTGTCTTCTCATATACATAATGTCCAATAGAAGCCTGAAAAGGGCGGTGCTAAGTCCTGATCATCAACATTAGCATTAATGAGTTTTGGTTAGTATTTATGAAACATACCTTTTATGTTTTTTAAAAATAAGATGTTTTTATATAAGAAAAAATTCAAAGGACAGCAATTAAGGAGGGAAAGACTAATTTGTTAATTCTTATAGACAGACTACATATACTGGATACAACTTTTGCCTTTTTTTTGTGGTACTGGGGATTGAACCCAGGGGCATTCTACCTCCAAGCTATACTCCCAGCCCTATTTTATTCTTTATTTTGAAACAGGCTCTCACTAAGTTGCGGAGGGCCTCACTAAGTAGCTGAGGCCAATTTTTGCCTTTTGAATTACTTTGGCACTGTACAAAAGAAATATGAGTGCAATCTCCTGAAAAGAATATCCTGAGTTACTAGGCCCATTAGTAGATACACTCAGCTGAGTTATTAAGGGAAATTATAACAGTAACTCCAAGCACTCTTAAAGGAAAGAGGACTATATGGAACCCTCTGTACATGTGTTTGGAGTTCTATCTAAGATTAGCAGAACAAACTCAGACTCAGTCCTCTTGAATTTCTTTTTATTTCTCACCTTCTACCCCCCTACAGTGAAGAAGTTGGAATTATTTTAAGGGCCCATTTTATTAGAATTCCTGAAGAAAACTCATCTATGAATTTGTTATTTATTTACTTATTCCTATACTTACATGAAAGTGTGTGTGTGTGTGTGTGTGTGTGTGTGTGTGTGTGTGTGTGTATTTCCAAAAGCTTTCAGGCAACTAATAGGTGGTACATCAACAAAAGAGAAATTATTATGAAGAAATTAGAAAAATGTCGTGTCCTAGAAAACATTAATTAGAATAGAAAGCCCATATGAGGATGTAAGTATTTAACTACTGTAACAATGATTTTTGCAAAGGTGATTTTTGATGAATACAGCAATTGAAAGCAAGGCTTAGGAATCCGACATAGGAGGTGGAATACATGTACTGGATGTGAACACTGGCAAGTCTCTTGACCTGTGTGAGCTTCGGTTTTCTTAAATGTACATCAGAGATGTAAATCTAACCTCGTAGAATTTGGGGGGGAGATTAAGTGAGCTGTTCATTTTCCCCCAAAGTGTTTCATTCAGAGCCTGGTACATAACACTCAATAAACTATTTTCAAAACAAACAATCAAAAACGTCACTCAAGTGCTCCAAATGTAATAGAAGAAAATCAGCGCTCACGTCGCCCCACTGGTAGAAGAGCTTGGCGGCATTCCACTGCAGTTTCTGGTTCCGCTTGTTGCCCACGATGGGAGACCGTCCCCGGGAGAGGCCCTTCTTGGTGATGTTCACATGGTGCCCTTTCATCCACTCCGGCCAGTTGCCCCGGTTGCAGCGGTGGACAAAGCGGGCACATTCCAGGAACAAGGCTGCCCTGGCCACCACTGGGGCTTCCTGATAGGGTAATAAGGAAAGCATAATGTGAGATTAATAAGCAGTATCTTTAAATTCACCTTAAGGGGGACTACTATCTACCTTTTAGTTTCTTTTAGCTTAGGTTTTGGGGGAGGGAGTACCAGGGATTGAATCTAGGGGCATTCTACTTCCAAGCCATATCACCCTGGCCTTTTTTTTTTTAATTTGCGCTCTTTTTTATTTTTATACACATGACAAGATTTTACACCAAGATTATTCAGTTAAATAGTACAAATTTACATTCATGAGGAATGTTAAAAAATTTCAACTAAAAAAAAACACTTCTTCCTGTGACCTAGAATCCCAACATTTTACAGTGCAGGGGAGAAGGGGGCTACCCCTGGCCCTTTTTTATATTTCATTTTGAAACAGGGTCTCACTAAGTTGCTGAGGCTGGCCTTGAACCTGTAATCTTCCTGTCTCAGCCTCCCAAGTACTGGGATTATAGGCATGCACCACTGGCTAGGTTCCATGTTTTGATTTAGCTCTGCCATGTTTCCCAGGGCAGGGTCAGCATAATCATGGGAAACCCGGAAAATGTAACCACCAAGGCAGATTTGGATATTGAAGAATTAGACATTCTTAGGCAGGTCTCTGTGCTACTTTCTCCTTCTCAGGACTCTCAAGCAATTACATGCTTCCATATTGTATATTTAAAGGGCAACTGGGATTTCAATGTGAGACTGAAATAGCTTTTTATGTTTTTAAATATGAAAATTTTCAAACCTAAAAGCTTCAACATGAAGCAAACAAATATTCAACTTCTAGAACTAGTCTTATTTTAATCAAGGTTGTGATGTTGTACCAATGGCAGTCTGTTATCTATGACCATTCACATGTTTCAAGGAGGTAAAATTGCTTCCTGCATATTCCTGCTAGTAAGAAAAGATTTTGTTGTTAGTCTTTTTTTTTCTTTTTCTTTTGTCATGAACAACAGACCAAAGCCTCCTTAATAAGCATGGTTTCAATTGAAAATGTTTGATGAAGAGGAAATTATTTAATTGATAAATGAGAAACAGAACACTTCTTTAGGAAATAAAAATATGGCTCCATCTTGTCACATCAATATGTGGTTGAAAAAAATAAAAGAAGAAACAGCTTTGGGTTGATATTCAGAAAATGGTGAAAATGAGATACCCTACTGAATTCTTCAAAAGTAAAAAAGAGTTACAGGAAGGAGTATGAAGGTTCTCATAGGTTAATGGTTCGTAATAAAAACAGACATGAAGTATTAATGTGTACTTTGACTTGTGATAATTTAAAAAATCACAGTATTAGCCATCTACTCAGGGTTATTTAATAACCATAGATCACTCAATAATAAAAGATTTTAAAATTGAAATAATTTTTTTATCATTTCAAGCAATAGTATTCTTAGCAATGCATTGATTCATAATGTTAAAATAGGGATTAACATATAGAGAGAATTATATGGCACTTAACTTCTATAAATTATAATATATAAAAACCCTGTGATCTAGAAATAATATCCTCATTTTAAGATCTTAAAAATAATATTAATTTTTTCACTATCACATAGCTGGGAAGGGGTACACATCAGATCCAATATAAAGTCTATTTGATAACCAGACCTATGCTAGTTTCTTTTTGGTAGCTACACCGTATTTATTTATTTATTTATTTATTTATTTATTTTTGTTTTGTTTTGAAACAGAGTCTTCCTAAGTTGTCGAGGATTTTGCCAAGTTGCTGAGACTGGCCTTGAACCTGTGATCCTCCTGTCTCTCCCAAGTACTGGGATTACTGGTGTGCACAACCATGTTCAGCTTACATTGTTTTAATTTATACTCATATAATTTTTTTGCAGTACTGGGGATAGAACCGAGGGGCATTCAACCTCTGAGCTGCACCCCATCTCCATTTTATTCTTTATTTTGAAACAGGATCTCACTAAGTTGCGGAGGGCCTCACAAGTTGCTGAGGCTGACCGTGAACCTGCAATCCTCCTGTCTCAACCTCCCAAGTACTGGGATTACAAGTGTGCACCACCACGCCCAGATCATACTCATATAAATGTTAGTGAAAGATGATTTCTAGAATGTAGGTAGAAATTATTTAAAAGTAGGACATCAGACCCATGTAATATTATTTTTTAAAACACAGCTAGACCATCACATCATTTTCCCGTTTAAAATCTATTACAGTTTCCTTCCACTTCAATCATATAATGAATAAAGACACTGAACCTTTGGGATTTGGTTCAACTCCCTTTCTATTTCCATCTCAAGCGCTCCATGATCCAATTATATCAAACCAATTGCAGCCTCCCAAATACGACATTACTTACCTTTTCATATGTTGTTCCTGTGACTTGAAAAACCTTCAAACTTCTTTTCCATCTGGGAAATTCCCACTTTTATGTGTGTGTGTGTGGTACTGGGGATTGAACCCAGAGGCATTCTACCTTCGAGCTATACCCCTAGCCTGATTTTATTTCTTATTTGGAAATAGGGTCTCACTAGGTTGATGAGAATCTTACTACTTGCTGAGGCTATCCTCAAACCTGTGATCCTCCTGTCTCAGCTTCCCAAGTACTGGGATTACAGGTGTGACCCACCATGCCTGGCTCTGGAAATTCCCACTTTTAAGATTCAGGTTAGTTATCTTGTCCGAGAAGCTTATCTTATTCCCACCCCCCTTCTGGCAGAGTTGTTTACCTCATACTCTCGGCACCACAGTATCTCAAACACTGGATGATTCAGGTAAATTAGCCTGTTAAGTGTTTCCTCACTGTCTATGTCTTAAATGCAGCCATCAAGAATACCAAGAAGAAATATGTTTATATAGGAACGTAATTTTACAAAGCATATTACGCATTGCTTCAGCACAAGTCAATCTATGTGAAGAGTCAGAATAGAAGACCAATACTAATGGTGAGATTTTATCATTAACACAAGAGGGACATGAACAACGAGAATCCACCATCACCTGTGTGGGGGCCAAGACTTGGAAGGAGATCAGAGTGATGATAAACTTTATGCTGCAAAGGGCCAGTTGACTCTGCACCAAACTCATGAACATTATGGTTCCATACCATGCAGTCTGAATACCTGTACTCCTCCTTGTATTCAATATTTATTCTACTAAACACATCAGATATGCTAGTCTATGTCTGGAAAAGGCTAGAACACCAGTCTTTAAAAATGAATGCCAGTCTGGAGGGCAGAGAAGTGACATAAAGTTATTTTTAGCCTGTCATGTTGTGACACGTTTCAATATAATGTGATGTGAATTCAATCCTTAATGACAGGAAGACAGAAATAACATTGCTGGAATAGCATTATGTCATGAACCTTGGCACCTTCAGGATTAAAAAGGGTGAACCTAACCTAGCCCAGGTGTATGGGGGTAGAGGATCTTTCCATAACCCCTAGCTATTAGATGTCCATGGAGAGGATGAACAGTAGACAGATGGACCATCCAAATCGTGGTTTGTGAGGTTGCTTAGGAAGTTCAAGGCATTTTTTTTTAATGAAAACCAATTTCAATTCTCTGCTGTCAAAAACTTCCGATGATGAAACTCAGAGGTCACCATAGATATTGGCCCTGGGAATTCTAATCTAAGTTTGGAAATAGAATTGAGATCAATATGAAAATAATTCTCAGTAACTATACAACACAAGATTAAGGGGGGATTATTATTTGCTGAATTTGTTCCACGTAAATAGCCCAACTCAGTATCATTTGGGAATGTCAATGTTTGCATTAAGGAATGATGACATGAAGTCATTTAAATTTTGCCTTTTTAATAGAATCCCCAGGGTGTGTTCAGAAAAGGGGGCCCAAAGAATGATTCCTCTGTTTACAATACACCCAACAGGAATGTGGGGCCATTGTGAGGAGGGGCACAACCCTGATGGCCTCCCTATGAGCAAATGACCTACATGTTTCTGCTCTGTGGTGATCATTAGGGTAGAAGAATGGGGTGGGGGAGAGAGATGGGATATACTAGAGAGTGAAATTGATCAAATTGTGTTTTTATGTACATGAGAATATGACACAGTGAAACTCACCATTCTGTATAATTGAGATACACCAATAAATATAAGAAGAAAAGAAAAACTGGGGGGGGGATAATCCTCATGATCCTGGTGGCTGAAGGCAGGCTTGGGAATTCTATATTCAAGATAGCAGTGCAATATAGCAATTTCTGGGGTATTGGACTGTGCATGTTACTGTCCAGAAAATTGAGGGAGACGTCGAGGTACAGAGCTAAGGACACTTCTGTGCATTTTAATAGAAGATACTGAGCTACCAGAACTGAATTCACAATGTGTGTGAAAGACTATTCAAGGCATTCTAACAGAGATGTAACTACAAGGACATTTTTTTTAATGAGTTCTTTTCACACTATAGTTTGGAAAGTATTGATTTTACAGGCAGGGTTATGGAAGACTTTGGACAAAGGATTCATCCTGAACACATAAAGTTTTTTTCCCCTTCTCTGATGAAGCTTACCTCTTAAGGCTCAGTGTAATCTGAAGCAGAAAAAGATGGAGGCATGGCGTAAAGGACAGGGATAAATTCACATCACAGACAGAAATGGCACAAATGGAGAAAAATGAACCAAAGCATGCCACATGGCTGAGAACCACAGGGTATCAGAGACATAGTTGTAAGTGAACATCTAAACACAATCTGACACCATTGACGTACCACCAAAAATGTTGCTCATAGTCCTGAAAGAAAAGTAGCCATATGAAACTCTCTTCTTTCTTCTTAACTTGTCTGCCTAGGTTGCCTTCTTAGGCACAGAACTGCTTCTATTCTGTTACGCCATAACTTCAGAGTTTATAGTCAAGCAAGAATAAATTTTAACTGGGAAGGCAAAATGTTAGGTTGAACCATATGAAATTTCTAATGGAAGATCAAAAATAGTTGAATGCCATTAATTTCACATTGCTCACCCGATCCTAGGGCAGGTGTTCTCTGCAATGGTTACAGTGTAGGTTAGTCAAAATTAACAGAAATCATGCGAATGTCATTATACAGCTGGGATTGCTCTAACATTATGCAACTAGAAAACTCCAAGCATTCAGCTACTTTCCTTGACTTCCTTTGCCATTTTCCTCTGACTTTTATAAGGTTGTTATGTATATTGAATGTTTCCTTTATGAAAGTGAAGCAGAGAATTGGGATACTAATCCAAACAGCTGTGCTTTCTTTTGCCTGGGGACCCAGAAAATATCGTTACCAAGATACAATGGTTAATTGAAGGTTATAATTGCAATACATTCCTTTCCCTGAGGGACCATATCTAAGCTTATTATGTGAGAAGAAACCTTGACTGATCCTGGAAATTCATATAACGCTGGACAGGAACTAACTGTTTTTAAAGACTAAATATTTTATGTTTGTCCTTGGGGAATTACATAATTTTTTATTGCCTTACAAAAACATATAAAGGCGCTTGCTGGTGCAAGATATCTGTTTATTTAAAACCAATGGGAATAAGCAGTTATTGTGGGCCTTCGTATGTGTTGGAACCTTCTTTGCTAGAGGGCATATGCTTGTGAGTCAGTATTTATTACTGGGCTTGTATTGAATTCTCTGCTTGACTGAGATCATTAAGTAACAGACTCATAAACTGACAGGCTGCCTCTACCCCTGCCCGTTTCTGCGGTAGCTGTGGGAAGGCTGGAGGCAGGCACTATTGTTTAGTATGTGATCTGGATGGAGAGTTATTTTAACACATACTCAGATCATGTTAATAATTTAGGTATTTTAAAACTCAAACAAGGTCTTCTGTTTCTGACAATTTAAGTAGTTCTAGATAAAACATCCAGAGGATTCTTTATTTTGCTTTTGCTTTTGTTTCTCAGGTAAGATAGAAGACCAATGAAGAGTAGAAATTACAAGAAGGTACAATTCTGGGGTGTGGTGGATGAGCTAGCATAGGAACTTTGCCCTGACAGTTTCTACTGACTATATCAAAACAAAAATGGGTTTTTATTTTATATTTTAATAGATTTTTATTGGTGCATTATAATTATTTTTTATTTTGTAATAATTTTATTTCATTTTATATACTTTTTGGTGCATTATAGTCTCACATCATAGTGTAAATCATAGTGATAGTGACAGACATGCACACAGCACTTGGCAGGGTTTCCCCCACTCTCTCCCCACTCCCCCCTTCCCCATACAGGGTATTGAGATTGACATTGGTATTCTCACATATGTACATAATGTTGATGGAAGTGATTCCTTCATTGATGCTCCTCCTCACCCCCCTCCCCAGACCACCTCCCTGGCTCCACTGGAGTTTCTCTTCCATTATCTAAAGTCCCTCTGGTATCCTGATTACTCCCTAGCTTCTGCATATTAGAGAAACATACGACCCTTCACTTTCTGTGACTGGGTAATCTCACTTAACATAATATTTTCCAGGTCCATCCATTTTCCTGCAAAACACTTAATTTTTGTTCTTCTTTATTGCAGAATAGAATTCCTATACATAATAGTGGGACTCTTTGTTACATATGGGAATGGTTTGTGTGAGTGAGTGTGTGTGTGTGTGTGTGTGTGTGTGTGTGAGAGAGAGAGAGAGAGAGAGAGAGAGAGAGAGAGAGACTGGAGATTGAATCTAAGGGCATTCTACCTCTGAGCTATGCCCCCAGCCTTTTTGTTTTGAAACAGGGTCTTGTTAAGTTGCTGAGGGCCTCGCTTAGTTTCTGAGGCTATTCTCAAACCTGTGATCCTCCTGTCTCAGCCTTCCAAGTACTGTGATTACAGGCATGTGTCACTGCACCCAGCTGAGCATGGGTTTTTAATGGACTGCAAGCTAAACATCTAGGCCCAAGCAGGTGGGTGGTCAGGTCAGACACTATCCCTGTGTGAAGCTAGGATCTCAGGTGGGAGCCACTCTTAGTGGATGAATGAGAGAAAATGTATGCCGTATAGAAGTTGGCTTTCCTGGCTAAGGTTGGCTCTGGGTTATAGCATAAGATAGGAAGAGAGAAAGAGGGGGAAAAAGAGGATAAAATTCTTTTATGAAAATTCCTAATCAAAGTTTCACATTCCCATATAAGTTTGGGGCAAGAATGGACACTATTTCCATCCTCCTCCACCCAACAAAAAGAGTTTAAAATGATGTTAGGTTGGTAGTATTTCTAGACATCCTATAAAGAAATGGAAATCCTCTCTGGAGGAGTACTTTAAATGCTTTAAAATATAATACCTTACAGTGTTTCTTTAACTTTTGCATTTGGGCATACATAGAAGTCACTTGGGAAGATGAATGAAAGAGATTCCTTGGCCCCATCTGCAGAGATTCTGATTCAGTAGATCTGTTGCAGGGCCTGAAAAATTGCGTTTTTAATATGCTCACAGGTGATGCAGATGTTGATGGTCCACTGAATAATACTGTTTTTAAAACAGACCATACAGAATTCCCATAGATAAAGTTCCAATGAGCAACCTCACAGCTATTCCACTCCTGGGTATCTTCCAAAGGGACTAAAATCAGAATATTATAGTTATACATGCATATCAATGTTGATAGCAGCACAATTCACAATAGCAAAATTATGGGACCAACTCAGGTGTCCATCAACAGATGAATGGATAACAAAATTATGGGGTACACCCACAATGGAATTCTACTTAACAATAGAAAGAAAGAACAAAATTATGTCATTTTCAGGAAAATGGATGGACCTGGAGAACATTATGTTAAGTGAGATAAGCCAGTTACAGAAAGTGAAGGGTTATATGTTTTCTCTCATATGTGGAAGCTAGGGAGTAACTGGGATGTAAGAGGGACTTTAGATAATGAAGGAGAAACTCTAGTGGTTTTGCGGGGAGAAGAGGGAGAATTAATTAAGGAAACACTTCCACTGACATTATTTACATATGTGAGAATACCAATGCCAATCTTAATATCTTGTATGGGGAAGAGGAGGAAGGAAGTGGGTAGGGAGTCAGGGGAAAGCCCACCAAGTGCTGTGTGCATGTATGTCACTATCACTCTGAACTGCATTATGATGTGAGACTACAATGCATCAATAAAAATATAAAAAAAGTAGAGAAGAAAAGAAGTCTCTATGAATGTGAGTCAGGAGAAAGAGAAAAGTTTAAGATCAAACTCATGAAGACTGCAGTTACTGGAATCTGCATATATCAAATACATTTAAAGATTAATATGTGCATGCATGGTGGTGCAGGCCTATAATCCCTGTACTTGGGAGGCTGAGACAGGATAGTAGGTTCAAAGCCAGCCTCAGCAATTTAGCAAGGCCCTCAGCAACTTAGTGAGACCCTGTTTAAAAAAAAAAAAGGCTGGGGGTGCAGTTTAGAGGTAGAATGCCCTTTAGGTTCAATCTTAGTACCAAAACAAAACAAAACAAAAATTAACGTGGGTATGAAAAGTACACCAAAGGAATTAAGATGCTCAAAGTTGACCAGGCTGTTTTAAAACAAGAATAAAACAGAACTATTACAAATAAAAAATATAGCACTATACCTGAAATTTAAAATTCAACAGATAGAGTAAAACAAATTAGATCAAGTTTTTCTAATGTTAATGCTATTGACATCTGGATTGTAAGATATTTATCAGCATCTTTGATATCTGCCCACTAGATGCCAGTAGCAATCTACAAGTAACGAGAACCCCAAATGTCCCCTGGTGGGCAATACTGCCCTTGGTTAAGAATCATGGGATGAAACACAGTTGAAAAGAGAAAAAATGAAATGGAAGAGATATCTGAGAAAATCATCCATGATATAGGATAAAGAGAGAGACAAAGAGATGAAAAATATAAAAGAGAGGCTATCAAAGACACAGGATAAAATGAGAAGATCCATCATATATCTTCACTTTTTTAGAAGGAAAGATTTGGGAAAATCTGAAGGACACAATATCAAAAAAGATAATAGTTGAGGATATTCCAGAATAGATATGATATGCCTACCACATGATTCAGGGGTCTAAGAAACCTCAAATAAAAAGATTACGCTGGGAACATTTTAGTAAAACTGCAAAATATCAACAATAAAGAACAGACATTAAAGGTGACTGGGGTAGGGTAGGAAGATTACCTTTAAAGAAAACCTAATTGAGCACAAAAAATGAGATAATATCTTTGAAGTACAGAATGGAAATGTCAGCCTATAATTACAGTTCAAGCAAAATCATCTTTGAGTTGAGATAAAAATCAAGCCAGTTTCAAGAAAACTGTAGCTGAGGGAACTACTGAGAACTGATCTTCACTAAGGACTCTTCTGAAGGGTATATATCAGAAGGAAAATGATAGTACAGAGAACATCTGAGAAACAAGGAGAAATAGTGAACAAAGGATATATTAAACTTTTGGGTGAATTTAGAAATTATTTTCCTAAAATATCCATAAAAATAATGTCTAATTTGTGAATGTTTAAAACAAGATAGGAGTCTTCAACACAGTTGGGGTTAGAATCTTTTTTTATTTTGAGAAAAGAGTAAAGATAGTCTTTAATTTAGACTTTCTTTGCTTAAATATGTAGGTAACTTCTAAAAACATAGAGTATAATAATTTCCAAGTTAGTAAAGTAAAATAAATCTTAAAATGCTAAACCACACCAAAGCAAGAGAAAAAAAAAACCCAAGAAACCCTAATATAATCTAAAAGAAGGCATGAAATAAAAACAAGAACACACAAAGAAAAATAACAAAAGATGTGATAAATAGGTAAAAGATGACAGAAGTATATCTACATATAGCACCAATCACAATGCAAATGGACTAAATTTCCTAGGAAAAACTAAAATGGTATAAAATTTTAACCATATGCTTTTGGTAAGACACAAAAGTATGGAAAAATTAAAAGTAAAAAATTAAAAAAAGACAAACAAGGCCAACATTAATTTAATGAAACTATTGTACCTATATTAGTATTAAGGAAAAATATATCTTAAGGCAGAAAGAACTGCTAGAAATAAACTAGGCCACTTGATACTGATAAAAGATTCAAATCGCCAGAAACTTGTAATATTTCTAAACTTTCTATATAAATAAAGCAAAAATTGTCGTTTCAGGACTAGAGGTTTATCTCAGTGGTAGAGAGCTTGCCTAGCATGTGGGAGGTCCTGGGTTCCATCCCCAGTGTGCTGCATGCACTGTGGGAGATTTTAAAACAACTAACTTAGCAATTGACAGATCAAATATTGAGAAAAATAAGAATGTAGAAGATTTGAATAATTCATTTAACAAGCTTGATCATAGATCTATTGATCCATCAATTGATTGATCAATCTACCTATCTATATATTATACAGATAGAAGAACATATCATATAGATAGGTATTTAGATAGATATTTCACTACACCCAACAACTGGAAAATCTACATTCTTTTTAACTATATTTGGGACATTTATGAAAATGGATAATGTTCTAGTTCATAAAGCAAGTTCAACACAAAGAAATGATCAATGTTTGAAGTGTTGGGTATTCCAATTACCCTGATCTCATCATTACACACTGTACAAATGTATTAAAATATCAGAGTTTATCCCATAAATATGTAAAACTATTATGTTTCAATTAAAAATAAATTCATTCCAAAGAATTGATATCTAAGAATGAAGTTAGAAATTAATAATAAATTTATATTTAACAAAAACCCCCTTAATTTATATGTTAAAACACACACACACAAACACAAGTAACCCATGGGTCAAAAAGAAAATCATTAAAGAAATTACAAAATACATAAAAGTAAATGATAACAAAAGTGCTACTTATCAAAATTTATGGCATGTAGTTATAATAGTACTTAGAGGAAAATTAATAGCTAAATGCTTAGTTTAGAAAAGACAAATGAAAATTCATGAACTAAGTAATCAATTTAATAAGTTTAAAAATAATACAATTAGTTCAAAGCAAGAATGGAAAAATAAAAATAAGGGCACAAATTAATGAATTAGAGAACAAAGTTACAACAGAGGAATTGTAACAATGAAACTGACAAATGTCTGGCAAGCCTAATTGAGAAAAGTGGAAATAATTTTAGGAATACAAATAGATAAGAAAATATTCTGATCAATTTTATACCAAAAACATATAAAAATATAGGTAAGACTGAAAATTACTTATATTATTTCAGGAATAAAACTTTTGAATAATCAAATCAGTTCTGAATTTCAATTTGAATTGCAATTATCTCTAAATTTATCTCTCAATGCAATGCCAAGAATAAATTAAAAGAATTTTAATAGAGCCTGAAAAACTAACTATAAAATTCACATGGAAGAGCAAAGAGCCAAGACTAGATAATGTGATGTTTAAAATTCAAACTATTAAGACAGTGTAGATTTTCCAGGTTAGATATGGAATGGAATAGAATGAAACATGAAGTCACACCCATGACTGTGTGAAAACCTGATATATTATTAAGATGGTGGTATACATCAGAAAGGGTTCATGAACATAATATATTGTGCTAGAATAATTATTTTTCCATGTAAAGAAACAAGATAAATTCCTCCGGGCTTGATGGCGCATGCTTGTAATCCCATTACTTGGGAGGCGGAGACTGGAGGATCCGGGTTCGCGGCCAGCCTCAGCTACTTAGTGAGGCCCTCTGCAACTTCGTGAGACCCTGTTTCACAATAAAGGATAAAAAATAGGGCCGGGGGTTTGGCTCGGAGGTAGAATGCCCCTGGGTTCAATCCCCAGTACCGCAAAAAAAAAAAAAGAAGAAACAAGATAAATTCCTATTTTATATCATTTACATAATATATTCTAGTCAAAGACTTAAGTGTAAAAGACAAATTCAAAAATTTTAAGAGGAACATAATGTCTTTATTACCTTGGAATTTCTTCAAAAAGTCATGAAAAGGTACTAGCCAGAAGGGAAAGTTTGGATGAATTAAGTTATCGTGAATTTTTTCTCTTCATCAAAATACACAGCTGGACATGGTGGTGCACACCTATACTCCCAGTACTTGGGAGGCTGAGACAGGAGGAGCACAGGTTCATGGTCAGCTTCAGCAACCTAGTGAGGCCCTCTGCAACTTAGTGAGACCCTGTTTCAAAATATAGTAAATAAATAAATAAATAAATAAATAATAGGACTGGGGGTATAGCTCAGAGGTAGAATGCCCCTGGATTAAATCCCAAATACCACACGCACACAAAAACAAACAAAAACCAAAGAAACACCACAAGGAATTAACAACAAAAGCCACAAACTGGAAGATGTTGCAATGTAAAATACAGACAATGGATGAGTATTTTAAAATTAACAATAAAAGACAAATCTGTCAATAAAAGAATGAACAAAAGACATAGATGGAGTCTTTCATCAAAGTGGAAACAGGAATGGTAAGTAAACCTATGAAAAGACATTTCTAACTTTAGATTGAAATATAAAGTTTGTTTCTTTAATACACCAGACTGGTAAAAATAAAAATGTTAAACAATACAAGTGTTGACAAGAACATATAGCAACATGAGCTTTCATTATCTTGTTGGCACCTGTTTGGAATTATTGCAACTACTTTGAAATAGACTTTAGCCAGGCATGGTGGCACAGGCCTATAATTCCAGTACTTGGGAGGCTGAGAAAGGAGGATTGCAGGTTCAAGGCCAGCAACTTAGACTTTCAGCAACTTAATGAGACCCTGTTTCAAAATAATAAATAAAAGAGGGCTGGGGTTTACCTTGGAGGTAGCATGCCCCTGGATTCAATCCCCAGTAAAACACACACACACACACACACACACACACACACACACATGAAATACATTTTGGCATCAGATAACAAAACTATGACTCAAGAATTTTGCTCTTATGTGTATTTAGGAAATTGATTCGAATCAAGGCCCATATGCAATATTTATGCACTTATGCATGTTAAAAATTGTCACATTTTAAAAAAAATAAAAATGCCCATCTAACATAGAGTGGATATATGAATTGTGGTATGTTTAAACAAATGAATACCATTCCCTAGTGAAAATGAATATATTAATACCAAATACATCAATAAGAAGAAACTCAACATTGAAAAAAAGATAGTGTTACTATTTAAAATAAATGAATTTCAAAACCAGGCAAAACAAAGTAAAACAGAACAATATGTTCTCTGAATACATACTCATGTAGTAAAATAAAGATAGCATAGGAAAGATTAAAACAAAGTCCAGAAGAGCTGTGTTTCCTGGGTGGTAGGAGTGGGTAATTAGGTAGGATTCTAAAAAAGCTGGAAATGTTCTACTTTTTAAGGTGTCTCTTGGATTTCTGACATTTAGACTTTTTAAAGACTTTTTAATTTAAACTTTACCTATTATATATTTATTTGCATTCTTTTTAAGAAATAAATAATATAAAAGTACCACTAGAATTAAAGGGCTAATTTGGTACTTTAGTTTTCATTATTATTCAATTATTTTTACTTTTCTTTATGATTCAAAAGAGTACACAATACAATTTTGCTTTGGTATTTCCTCTTATGAATATATGCTTATATCCTTGAAAGGAGGTAATCTGCATTGATCATCAAATAGTCTTGTGATGGTAAGACCCAATGTGAATTAGATTCAATGCAATAAACCTAAAAGTGTAATTTTTACCTATGGTCTCTTTCTCCTGAGGAAAAACCACATGTCTTTCCCCCTGGAGAGTCCTGATTTATATCTGTTTTCCTTGTATAATTATTGAAAACACTCCCTTTGCTCTTTAAAGTGTCCCAGATAAAACTGGGACACTTTAAAGAGTTTTATAGAAAGTTTAGCTAGATAGGCAGGTGAGGTATAAATGCAGATATATAGATGGATACACGATAGATATAGACATAGATGATATAGACATAGACATAGTTATAAAAACTTTTCTATAAAAAGTTTTCTATAAAAACTTTTTATAAAAGTTTTTATAGTTGTATAAAAACTATATATTCACTCCTTCTAAAGCTTACTTATGAGGCTAAATAAATTAGATTTTCTCCATCCACAGCTAGGGAAAATTCTATGATCCCATTGACATTCTCATAGAATGGTTACTAGAGCAAACTGAAATTGTAATTAGTATTATTCATGCTAAGAAATTATGAATAAACTAGAATTCACTGTCTGTACATGTTGCAAATTAATAGGAATGTTTTACTTGATATAGAAAACAGAAGTGGCTTTTATTTGAACTGTAATTTTTCTTTTTCTTTTTGTATTTGTAGATTATATAAAGTTAGAGGTGAAATGAGTCCTTCTAAAAACATGTCTTTTAAAACATGTCTTACAGTTGCATCTGATAATTTTATCCTAAAGAGAAAGATTATGAAGAATAGATGTGCTGGACTTAAACCAATTCTTTTTGAATTTAGTAGTTATAGCAATAACAATATGAGGATTACTGAAAACAAAAATTTCAGATTGGTAAAACTTTGATCACTGAAGTTTCTAGTATTTCCTTCATCTCAGGAGAATGGATGGAACTAGAGAATATTATACTAAGTGAAATCAGCCAGTCACAGAAAGTGAAGGGTCATATGTTTTCCTCATATGTGGAAGCTAGGGACAAATTGAGATACAAAAGGGTCTCCAGACAAGGAAGAGAAACCCCAGTGGAGTGATGGAGAGGGTCAAGGGGCGGGTGGAAGGAGGGAGATCTGATGAAGGAAATACTTCAATTGACACGATGTAAATATACAAAATTATCAATGTCAATCTTAATATTGTGTACAGAGAAGGGGAGGCAGTGGGGTGGGAGTCAGGGGGAAGCTCACCAAGTGCTGTATGCATGCATGTCTCTATCACTCTGAACTACATTATGATGTATGATTACAATGCACCAATAAAAACTGTAAAAAAACAATACTTTTAATTCTGAAGGAAAGAGCAAATGAAAAAATTTACATTTTCATCTATGATTAAGGAAATAAAGAAAAATTTTAAAAATTCTGTTGTAATGCAAAAATTGTATTTAAGCTGTGCTTAAAAAATAAGAGCAATTAAACAAAATAATGAAGGAGAGGTGGGAGAAAATGTTGGACTGGAATATGATGACTGAGCACATGTGTTTTCCCTCTCCACTTAAATCCTACTTGATAAGCTGGCAGATCTATAACTATGTCTATGTCTATATCATCTATGTCTATATCTATCGTGTATCCATCTATATATCTGCATTTATACCTCACCTGCCTATCTAGCTAAACTTTCTTTTTCTTTTTCTTTCTTTGTGTGATTTTCTTTGTGTGATTTACTTTGTGTGATTTACTGAGGATTGAAACCAGGGGCATTCTAGCTCTAAGCTACACCTCCAGCCCTATTTTATTTTTTATTTTGAGATAGGGTCTCACTAAATTGCTAAGGCTGGCCTTGAACCTGTGATCCTTCTGCCTCAGCCTCTCAAGTACTGGGATTACTGGTGTGTACCACTGTGCCCTGCTTAACTGTACTTCTATATCTACATCCCTATATTTCTATATTCATATTTGTCTATATTACATATATATGAGTAAAACCATAAATGTTTTGGAAAACATATAAAAATATTTTAAAAACAAGGCATTTCTGAAAGATGTGAAGCAGATGGATCAGATATTAGGAGAAACCAAATAAAGAGGGGGAAAATACTAATGAAGAATCTGCGTAATTTAGGATAATCCTGAGAAACTCCCAACCCAGATCAATAGGTATGAATAGTAATTGTCACACCTGTACAAATGACAGAAAACACCAAATGCTGCTTTGATTCCAGCACATGGGACATGCAGCTCAGTTCCCTTTCTCTAAGTCTGTTTATAAGAATTCACCAGCAATTACTTTCTTCATTTTTCCATAGCTAAGAAACTGATTCCAAGTATACCCTTAGTTAGGGATCATCTCCTGGCTCTTTTGCTGTCATGCCAACAAATAAGGTAATGAATGTGAAAGTGCTTTATCAGTTGTTGAATATAAAGAAAATGCTATTATTAGCCTCCATCATGACCTCTGCCTACCACCACCACCACCATTACCACTATCATCATCATCACCACCATCATGATCACTGTGCCAGCTCTACCTGGTTCTCTTTTGTCTGATAGTGGAGCTTCTTTAAACTTCTTGACTCATTCTGACCTCTGGACTTTTGACCTCTAAACTCTGTACACTATCTGGTCTTAACCTAGAATCAAAGACCCTCAAGCATGAAAAATGCTTCATTCCTGTCCACACGTCAGCCCTGTGCACATTTGCCCCCATTGAATCCAGCCCACTGACAAAGAGCTCGTTGCTTCCCAACGTAGGCCACTCTATCAGTGGACAGCTACACAGATCAGAAATGCCCCTTCACTTCAAGGCTCAAAAGACATTGGGTAGAGCCATCAAAAGTCCCTGTATTTTATTTCTTACCATGACATTAAGAAAGTCAAACAGGGCCAGAGTAGGTTCTACAGGAAAGTGTCAGAAGTAAATTTCTATGGCGTTGTAAAAAAAAAAAAAAGACACATATTTGAAAGCAGCTCAGCAAGGCAAATTTTACTTTTTGCAAAAAGGGATCCTGCCACCAGTAAAGTCAGGTGTGCAAGAACAACGTGGAGGAAACTTGCTGGGTGTTTTATTTTCAATGGGGGCTTCTGTGCTGTGCTCCTATTGGTGGGGACACAGCCTCACAATCTTTACTCCATTGACTGAAGGGGATGCTGGGGGAGGGGTCGGCACTTACAATTTCCAGGAAATGCTATCTTTACAAAGATGCAAGCACACATAAAGTTACACAATGGCGGTTTTACAAAATGAAGCCCAAGTCAAGCTCTTGCTTTGATAGAAAAGATCTAATTATATTCTCACAAAAGGGAGACGGAGGATCTAGAGGTCTGAGAGCTAGTCATGGTGGTATTTTGGTGAAGTAAGAGAAATTTTAGGTTTTCTAGGGGCTCCAGTCCAATGTAATGGCAGAAGTCATGGTCTGGTAAAGAACAGAGTATGCCTATGGCTGGAAACTCCTATATCACATCTCTTTGAGAAGTAAGCAGTATCACAGAAATCAAATAGGTATGGAATTGTTTTGATGAGACGGAATGAAATTCCAACATCCAAGAGACTTGATCATCAAACTGTTCATGAGTATTCCCATTAAAATATCTCTACTTAGAAGCTGGTATTAATTTGTTCAAAGGGGATCATTTTTCAAATCCCTAAGTGTTACTCTTTTTGTTACAAGCCTTGTGTTTCTCCTACATCCACATATCTTATGTAAATCCTGAAAGCTTTCCATGAAGCAAGTACTTATGAAAGGTTTCCTTCTGTTTGTATACCATCTGTGAATATTAATAAAATAATTCCAATTACTTGATGAAAGAGTCTTTTTTGCCAATGATAAAGCATTTATTGAGCTGGATTTCTTAACATTTTTTGGTTTCATAGATGATTTGGGGGGATCTATGAATTTTCTAATATTATGTGCTAAAATTTGCCTATAAGTATGCTTAAATTGGGAGAATTCCCGTAACGTTCATCCAATTCTAAAAGAATCCATGTCTCCAAATGTTAAGAATCACTAGTTGAGAGAAGGAATATGTGGTGTGAATCTTCACAGTTGAAGATCTTCTGCATTTTCCTATTATGCATTCATCATGTATCCACATAATAAGGGATATTTTTTAAGGAGTCGAATGTTTTTTGAACCATTAAAAATCACTCAAATTCTTCCTTCTTCTAGGAGACCATATACACTTAAGTATATTTTCAGTGTGTCAAGAGATGCTCATTGCGATTTATTTAGATAATCTTTTTGACAGAGAAAGCATATGGTGTTGCTAAAAGAGTCGGGAATGGAATCAGGAGGTTCTGCTGTGATCCCGGTTTTAGCAGCAACTTACATGACCTTGAGCAAATTCACTTAGCTCACAGAGCTTTTGTTCTCTCATGTGGAAAATGTGTGACTGAAGAGACCTGCCTGAATAGAATCCCTGACATTACATGATACATAGTTATGGGCCAATTCCAGCTCAGGGCCTCTGAAAGGCATGGACCTTCCCAGAGAGTGAAGGGCGACCTGCCAACCCTCATCAGATGCTTATTTGACTAATAGTTGTCAAATACTATTATTCCATCATTTTCTAATTTGTTTGGATGTGCCTATAATTTTTCAAGAAGTTGAAATAAGATGATTTGTTATAATTTTCTTAATCTTATTAGGCAGCTGCATGAGAAATTTGATGCCTCGATTGTCTAAAATTTGTCCGCAAGTGGCTGTGACTTTAGGATTAACACAGAGAGAGGCATGACAGTATCTTTGGAGTACCTCAGCTTCTAGTGTTTGTAAAGTGGCAATACACCCTCCTTATTGTGTGTTTCACAACTGTTAGACTAGCTTCTCTCACCTCTATTTTCTTAACCACATTCCAATAATTGGGTGTAAAACATGGAACTTGTTATTTTTGCATGTTTAAAGTGATCTCACGTAATTTTTTAGTGAGAGTCAGCATGATAAAATACAAAACATAGGGGGCTTTGAAGACAGACTTAGATTCCAATCTGACTCTATGCCTTCCTGGCTTTGTAGATCTGGGCTATTAGTTGGTCTTTCTAAGTTTCAATTTTCCCCCAATTGAAATAGAGTAGGCACCCGGTAAATAATAAACACTAGTTTATCAACCTTAGACTGCTGTCCACTAAGAAGACAGGAAAATAGATCATGAAGCAAATCTAACATACAATGAGAAAAGTGAAAAATAAAGCAAAGCTCTCCAACTGGACTGTGTTGCATTATCATGTACAGGAAGCACCGCGCCTGGCACAAAGCAAGTCCCCCAAAGAAATCTGTTGAGTAATTAACTAATAATTATTATATGGTGAGTATCTTGCAAGCCACATTGGTTCTAGGCTTTTAAACTCCACTACCTTACCACTTGGTATATTTGATATGTAGACACCCCTCCTCCGCCACCCACCAACTATATGGAGTTCAAGATCAGTCACAGGAGTAGGAGATTAGTTACCATTCCCTGTAGTTACCCTCTCATGGTCATCCCGGTAGGCTGAGGTGTCCTTCTGTCTCCTAATCAAATACTGCACTTACACCACTGCCGACACTGTAGTGGTTTTGGATACGTTATACTTTATCGACATATTTCTAATCATTGCAAATCTGACAGTTATACGATAGGAATTTATGAATATTTAATAAGCATTTTAAGATTTTTGCTTTTAAATTGACCAAATATTTCTTAAGTACGAGTAAGACCAAGTATACTTTATTGACTATCAGTATTTTCAGGGAACTGTTTGTTCATATACTACCATTTTTAGAGGACTAATTATTATTTTCTTATGTATTTACTACATTTACTTCTCTTACTCTGCTCCTTTAGGAACAGACTAAGACGTGGTTAAGAGTAGCCATGCATGCCTCGAAGCAGTAACAGGCTAGCTTCTACTCTCCCACCTAGACGACAAGGGGGTGGCTCCTGGTCTTGTCAAGCTCTCTGGCTTTAGATAGGCACCTCTTTGTGCTGGCTGTTTAATCGCCACCAACCCCAGCTTCCTGGGGACCTGTGTTGTCTACATTTTGCAGTCACCATAGCATACATCAATACACGGTGACCATTTTTGAATCAAAAAAAGGTATTTGCAAAGGCCAATATCCAACAATGGGAAACCGACTGGAAGTCCCATATAATAAGTCATCATTCTGGGTGATTATAATGATTATCAGGAATATTTCTATTTTAGGCTTAAGCGAAGCCACATACCTCACTGGTCACAAAATATCCTGAAAGTGAAAATGGCAAATATCACCAAGAAATTTTATTCTATGGTTTGGGAGACTTTCCAGGGTAAAATATGGGTAATCAGCGGTCATTTATTATTGTGTCATAAAACTTGGAAAAGGGATGTTTACAGGCAAGCTTAAAGGTTTTTTTTTTGCAATAACAAAAACCCATTTTAGTTTTTTAAAGTGACAATAAAAGCATTTTTATTTCTTGATGTTCACTTGGTATTTTGTAGCTAGTTATGCTGTGTAAGAAGAGATTATAAACCAGAGAGTGAATAAAAGAAATTGAGAGGCTGAGTTCAAAATTCACAGGTAGGCCTGGTTTACCTGACCAAAAATGCCTTATATTTGCATAACACTACACAATGTTCAAAGCACTTCTGTGCAATTCATTTTAATTGAACCTTGCTTCATATTTCCTTTCCAACTGATAGACAATAGAACCAAGACTCAGAGAGAACCAAAGCATGGCAAATATAAGATAAATAATATTATAACAATAGTCTACTCTATTGAGTAATTACTGTATTTCCGGAACTGTGTTGAGGGCTTTCTATCTAATATCTCATTGGATCCTCACATCAGCCCCAGGAGGTAGGTACAATAGTACTACTTTTCCCTTTCCTCTCACTTGTCAGATGTTCAGCTAATGTGGTGTGTCAGAGCATTTTAACCCAGGTACTCACTCCAGATCCCTCACACACTTCTTTTTTTTTTTTTGTGGTAGTGAGGATTGAATCCAGGGGTATTCTACCTCTGAGCTACACCACCAGCACTATTTTGTTTTTTATTGTGAAACAGGGTCTAAGTTGCGGAGGGCCTCTCTAGGTTGCTGAGGCTGGCTGCAAACCTGGGATTCTCCTGTCTCAGCCTCCCAAGTACTGGGATTACAAGCGTGCGCCACCATGCCCATCCCTCACATTCTTTTAATTGAGTTATACATTCTGTTTCCCAGAACATTTTTAGATTATTTTCCCTTTCTTGTCTTTTCTTACCTCGGCACCTTTCTTTTCTCTTTTACCATTAATTCTGAGGAAAAAAATAACTCCATAATTAGGGTCAGGATTAGGGATGCATGCTTACCTATATTAATAGTATTAATTAGAATGGAAGTGGGAAAATTATTCCAACAACTTACCAGATCCAAGGCGGCTGCCAGGATGGATGCGTCTGGTATTGTCCCTGGCTCACAGCAGTTTAACAGAAATTGGAAGCGTTTCATGCCTTGTCGAATTGCTCCAAGATTCACCACATTTTTGCTTTTTCCACCATCTTGGTTGGGAGAAAGGTGGTCATCGAAACTGTGGCAACCTATAGGGGTTGTGCCATTGTGGATGAATAAAAGAGGGTGAAATGGATCACAGGTTAAAAAGGAGCTTCAAGCTGGGTGTCATGGTACACACCTGTAATCCCAGTACTTGGGAGGCTGAGACAGGAGGATTGCAGGTTTGAGACCAGCCTCAGCAATTTAGCGAGACTCTCAGCAACCTAGTGAGACCCTGTTTCAAAACAAAAAATGTAAAAAAGGCCTGGGAGTATAGCTTGGAGGTAGAAGGCCCTTGGATTCAATTCTCATTCATCCCCCACCCATCCCACTCCATACACACACACACACACACACACACACACAAACACAACAAAGGCACTTCAAAGATATATGAGCATGTTTTCTGTAGTGTTGAACTGAAAACTTTCTCCCTCCCTCCTCCTCCCTCCTCTCCATCGCTCAAATGCTTTATTTGAACTCATCCTGACTTTTGGGAATCTGTGACACATGGCAAATAAAAATGAAGGGCTTACCTAACTACTTAAGTGTAGGAGCTGATCACTTTGCTGCCTGGTCCTTCTAATACTGATAAGAATTCTTGGTATATTTAAAATTATTAGTTTCCGTAATGAGCAACTCTAACTTCTGTTTTTCTGGAAAATACAGTCACTGTGCAATTTCAGATCTGTTACATATCAAGGACGGCATTACCGGAAAAGCAAAAACCACATAATGCAAAGCATCACTGGCCGTCCGAGTTGTAAAGGACATTCGAGGCTGGTCATTTAACTCCAGGATTTCCAGTTACAGCTCTGCATCAGAATTACCTGAGAAGTCCCTAAATCTCATCCAGACCTTCAGAATCATATTTTTCTGGAGTGGGGTGTTAGATATACAATGTCCCCTAAAGAGCTCATTTATTAATATTCAGGGTTGATAGAGTTAAATCATGAGAGTTGAAATCTCAGCAGTGGATAAATCCATTACAATGGCCTGGGCTGGTAGGGTGCGGCTGGAGAAGGTGGGCCCCTGGGGTTGTGGCCTTGGGGATTATACATGGTTCCTCTTCCCCTTGCTCTCTCTTGCTTCCGGCCCCCATGATGTGAGAGCAAAGCCTTGTGCTGTCCCTCTCTCAGCTTCCCACTGTCATGCCCTGAGATCCACGGTCCCCAGCCTCACATGGACTGTACCCCAAAAATCTCCAAGGAAAACCGTGAGCAAATAAATCTTCCTTCCTCTACATTACATGAGACATGGTCAGGTCTTTGGATTGTAGCTGTGACAACGCCGACTGAGACAGGACCTTGCACTGTGGCCAGAGGCTTGGGAGACCCTGCTCCTTCTTCCTCTTATTTCTCTATAGTTAAACTGCCTGTGAAGGATAATCTGTCTGAAACTCATTAAAATGCAGAATAGCAGGTCCTACTGATAGGGATTTTGATTCTATACGAGTGAGGGCTATGTATATTTCTAACAAACATGTCACATGATTTTGATGCAGAAAGTTTAAGGATCACAAGTCGAGAAAGAATATACAAAGAATTGATTTTTCATTTTTGAATCCCCAGTCACTTAAAAAAAAAAAAACCCTAAATATCACATGACTTTTCTATGGCTTTTAGTATTTTTAATTCTGCTTTTGCTTCTTTTTTTTGAGACAAGGTCGTATGATGCTGCTCAAACTGGTCTCAGAGTCCTGGACTCAAGTGATCCTCCTGCCTCAGCCTCCCCAGGACTGGGTTACAGGCTTTATTTTTATTTTTATTTTATTTTATTTATTTTTTTTGTGGTACCGGGGATTGAACCATTGAACCCAGGGGCGTTCTACCTCCGCGCTACACCCCCGGCCCTATTTTTTATACTTTATTTTTAAACCGGGTCTCACGAAGTTGCGGAGGGCCTCACTAAGTAGAGAGAGAGAGAGAGAGAGGGAGAGAGAGAGAGAGAGCTGAGGCTGGCCGTGAACCCGGATCCTCCGGTCTCCACCTCCCAAAGTACTGGGATTACAAGCGTGCGCCACCACGCCCGGCTTCAGGCTTTATTTTTAATATAAGATCATAATGTTGAATATAGTTTTTGACTCAAGCCTACAGCCATTCTCATGATTCTGAAATGCTCTTCTAATGAGACTTACTGGTATGTAACTTGGTGTAATCTGGGCTGTCACTGTTCATTTGGGATGTTACCAACTCCTGTGGCACAGCACATACCCAGAGTACCCTCTTTAGCTCCAACCTTCATTTTCAAAAACCACAACAAAAATAACTTTATAATACTAGTGGTTCTGAACTTTTGACATATTGTCCAAAATGTCATGAGTGGAAGGAGCATAGCATGACTGAAATGACAAAGGCCCTGGTAGAAAGGAAGATACTTTTGTGTATGTGTGCGCTACTGGGGATTGAACCCAGGGGTAATCTACCTCCGAGCTACACCCCCAGTCCTTTTTATTATTTGTTTTAGAAATAGGGTCTTGCTAAGTTACTGAGAGCCTTGCTACATTGCTGAAGTTGTCCTCAAACCTGCAATCCTCCTGTCTCAGCCTCCCAAGTACTGGGATTATAGGCATGTGCTACCACTCTTGGTTATAGGGAAATTCTTGAGAGATTTTTTTGTTTGTTTGTTTGTTTTTTGTGGTGATGGGGATGGAACCAAGGGCTTTATGCCTGCTAGGCAAGTACTCTACCACTGAACCACAACCCCAGCCTAGGAAGATTCTGGATACCACAGACTAATTAACTTGATGTCTGCCCTGGTCCAATTCTGTAAGAGATAATTAAATTGATAATAACATTATTAAAAGACAGAAGTAATCATAGAAACCATGTTAACATCATAAAAATATGTCATGTTGAAATAAGCTACACTCCTTTTGATAGTTACAAAGATTTCAGTGAAATATCTTTTTGATAAAATTTGATGATGTTTTTGTAATGAGATGGGGAAGTGCTCACTGATTACTAGCAAATTAAGTGTATGATTAGCTGAAAAACTGTTAATTATTAATCAAATTGTTAATCAGCCAAAGTCAAGGAGAAGTGTTTTAGGAGTAATAACTTTGTATGTGCCCATTCAATAATAATCTGAACAACTTGGATGAAAACAAGGAACTGTGTATGTCTCTGAAGATGAATCTTTATAGCACAATTGTTCACAAGAAAAAGACTCAGAATTCAAGTTGGTTTCGATTCTATTTTTTAATTTCCTTTCTGGGCAAGTGACCTAACTACCCCCTAAGTTAATAAAATTTTAACTATTTATGAAATGAAGGCCTAATAATGGCTGTATAAAAGAGCATCATGATATCCATTCATCTGCATAAGAGCTGTGTTGGAAGCCTTAGTCATTAGGTCCCTTCAGTTTGGCTTGGGAGGGGCACAAACTGCCCCCCTCAGTGGAAATTTGTTTGCATGCAAACAAGTTTCCAAGGATCAAATGGGACCAATAAGCAGGGACCCTGATGATAAGCAGGGACCCTGACAACTTCCTTGTTTATCCTTTCCTTCCCCTATTCATCCGTGACTACCTTGTTGTTTTTCCCTGACTCATCCCATGACTGCTTTGCTGTCTCCTGTGATTATTTTTACAATGTTTTGGTTAAAACCTTCAATAAAAGAAAGAAAGACGCTGGTGGAAGGAGAGCAGGAGATCTCTGTCTCCTCTCCAGCCACCCTGTTTCTCCAATAATAATTCTGACTCCGTGTCATTCATGAGAGAAACTTCTAATCTCATCAGTCCATCAACAGGATCCAACATAGCAGGCAGAAGTCAATAAATACAAACTAACTATGTGATATGAAAATAGATAATATAATTTAAAATTGTGTTGCTGTACTTGATATATCCCTAGAGCTTAACAGTGATACTGTCTACTACCTTGATTAATTTCAAATACGGTGTCTTGCATTCCATCAAAAGCTCTACATTTTATAAAGCACATAATGTAACTAATATATGTGGAAAAAAAGAGAAATCAGGATGGTGGCGGACTTAAGAGATAATTCTGTGGAAGGAAAACTAAAGAAATCAAAGACACTTAGCCAAATGAGATAAAAAGAGACAACAGGAAACAGATAATAGGTGGAAATAACATTATACATGTATGTGAGTGTGTGAGAGCACGTGTGTGTCTGTGTATGTTTGTATGTGTGTTGTCACAGATGTCATAACTAGGACACATGAATCAAGTTTAGGGATAAATATATTTTCAGAATGTAAGGAAAGATTTCTAACAATTAAGACTTTCTAGCTTGGAACAAGTTGCTTTGTAAAGTTATAAACTCCCCCTCAAAGGAAGTATTCAGAGGGTGGCTGGCCACCTGTCAGGCATGTAATGAGCAGAATTTCCAAGGATATAGGTGGGTGGGTAAAAGGTTCGGTAACTGTCAGATTTTAGTAAAAAGGATAGACTAGCAGAAGAAGCTCTATCACATTCTTTGCAAACCCAGTGCCCACTAGGGAGTGAGGCTTATAATAAGGCTTCCATAAATGTCCATTTAACCAAGATAATAATCGAGAAACTATACATAGCAGCAAAAGACAATGTATGAGAAACAAATGAAAAGCCAATGGAAATAGAAAATAACCATCAAAAATTTCAAGTCATTTCAGTAATTCAAGAAAGAAAAGAAAATGGACCACGTAATCTAAGCAACATTTGGTTCTATGTGATGAAAGCTGAAGGGAATTCTTAGGCTGTGTGACATTTACCGAGCCGCTTGAAGAAAGTCTCCTCCTCTTCTCTTCCGTTTTCCATTCCACTCCCCGGCCCACTTTCGGAAAGTTTCACAGCACTGGTGAATTTGACCTGAGAAGCAAAAGAAAAGAATCAGATAACTAAATCCAAAGGAAAATCTTTGAGCTGGGTGTGGTGGCACATGCCTGTAATCCCAGTACTTGGGAGGCTGAGTCAAGAGGATCGCAGGTTCAAGGCCAGCCTCAGCAACTTAGCAAGACCCTGTTTCAAAACAAAATAAATAAATAAATAAATAAATAAATAAATAAATAAATAAGTAAATACAGGGCTGGAGGTGTAGCTCAGAGATAGAATGCCCCTTGGTTCAATCCCCAGTATCTCCTCTCCAAAAAAAAAAAAAAAGAAAAGAAAAAAATCTTTGGGTTAGACTAACCCAAAACAGGTTGAAAAAAAAAAACAGGTTGTTTAGAATATGATGATTAACTTCATTCTTCTGTCTTCGCCTCTGGTTCATTTAGTCACTATAGTTCTTTCCTATGTGCCAATAAAGAGGTCAACTGCAACCGGAGTTGGAAGGGGGATCGAGACCAGAGATTGAAAGCTGAGTAGTTAGGCACTGTAAAAATAATCTAGTGAACAACTGAGATACTCTTAGAGTTTAATTCTGATGAAGTCCAAACTCAAATTTGTGAACAGTAAGTCAAATTTATCCTTTATAAACACCGCCACAGTTGAGAATCAGAACAAAGTGAAAGATAGCCCTTATAAAATATTTCAAATTTGTAAATCAATGTATATAGTACACTATAATGAACGTGCAATATGCTTCTCTTTCTAAGCATTAGAATGATCTTGCCTTTAGGCCAACAGTCCTCAAATCCTCAGCACAGAGAGAAAACTGTGGGCCACAGAGGCTCTCAAATACTTGCCCGATTTTTTAGCAAAAAAATGTAAAGTAATAAATAGAAATATATTTCCCAAATGTTTTGTAATCTCGCTGTATTATTTTATAATTTCAATATATGACTTCTAAAACAGACTAGATAGAAGAAATTGGTTTTAGTGAGATTCAAAAAAGAAAGTATGTAAGCAAGTGATTTGTAAATAAACAAATGTGCCTTTTGTTACACACTGAAAATGAGGTGTGCAAGCGTCTAGGTCATGAGGCATCTGCAGGGAAGACTCTGAGGAAACTGTTTCACCGAGAATCATAGCCTATTCCAAATCAGATGCTACTATCACGGGTAACGGCAGTGTGAAGAGCACTTAGTGAGAAAAGCCATCCTGAGTCTCTCGTCCTTTTTAGTAGAGGGAATGGTTCGGATGGTGCCAGAGGTAGTAGAAGGGGATGGATGGGGGACATATGTCTGCTTTAATATGTAAAAGAAGTCACTATAGAATCACTGACTCCTTTGAAAGGAGCTTTAAATGTCAATAATTTCATGTGTTTTGTTTATGTTAAAAATAGCTGGGAAGCACTGCTTATCCACATTCCTATATCTCTGTTATAATGTTATATACATTTGATTGCACTTTCCTTTTGTTTCCTTCCTATGATAGCCTACTACTTAAACATTTTTCTTTCCCTGCTCATCAAAGTTTCCCAAACGTGTCCAGTTTGAGAGTTTCTTCGACTCTTCTTGATTTGGCCCCTCCAGGTGTTGAGCCTTTCTCAGCCCTGACATTTCTCCACTAATAACTCCAGTGTTCGCTTGCACAAGTGATGTGTCCTGTTTACCTTGGAGCTTTGTCTGATGAAAGACAGGCGGTCCACAGAGCTGATGTCCAGGAGATCCTCCACGCCATCTGCCAGGCCTGACAGGGAGGAGCGTTTCAGCCAGTTTCCTATTGAATAATTAAAAAAAATTAGACTGTTACAGTAGTTGCTCCCAAATGGATTAAACAGAAATGTCAGCATGTGCTCAGCAAGCAATGGAAGCTACATGGCTCTGATATAAATAGAAGCAAAAACAAGTCACTTTCAGGGTACATGCTTTGAATCAAAATGTTCACTGTTGGACCGTAAAATTATGTAAGTAAGAGCAAGACAAAAAGAACCTGGTTCTCTCCAGTGACTGAATCATAATCCATCCACTTATCCTTGAGAACATTCGCATCTCCCTTTACAGCCTATACATTTTACCTCCCAAATATCTCTCACATCTGTCTGCTTCTGTCTGTCGACTTAGTCACCCTGCTCAAGGGTCCATTTACTTATACCTGGACTACTAGGCAGCTTCCATCCTGTCTCTCTTGTCTACCCAATGTCCCCTCCAATGTGGTTTCCACACAGTGATCTGGTAGAAACAGTTTGTATGCTCGTGTTACTCTCTTGTTCGACAATCCGCCTTGGCTATCTGGGGCTCTAGGATGAGGAGCCAACTTCACCTGCAAGGTCCCATGTGCTCCAGCCCTACGGAGAGGCAGCCACTCTTCCCCTGCCCCCATTCTTCCAGTTCCCTCCATCCTACCATCTCTGCACACACTACAACTGGACTACTCTCTTCTTTCTCGCTCTCTCTCTCTTTCTTTTTTCTTTTCTCTGTGGTACTGGTGATGACACCTAGGAGCACTGTACTACTGAGCTACACCCCAGCCTTTTCTTTTTCTAATCTGAGACAGGGTCTAAATTGCTCAGCTGACCTCAATCTTGCTATCCTCTTGCCTCATCCTCCCAAGTAGCTGGGATTACAGACATGTGCCACCAATACCTCCCTCCCTCCCTCTCTCTCTCTCTCTCTCTTTATTTCAAATTCATTGGTGCAGTGTAATTCTACATCATAGTGAGATTCCTTTGTTAAAACATACATACACACAGCTCCTACTTCCCTCCATATCCCACCCATTCCACCTTCCTCCCTCCCATACAAGTTTAGCAAGATTGGTAATAATACAGTCACATATTGTCATTGTATTATTCAAACTGTTTCCTTCCCCAGTACCCCATTCCCCTCACTAACTCTCACCCCTCACCCCCTTCAACTACTGTGCTGATCTGTCTTTGCAGTATTTAAAGTCCCTTATGTTTCCTGTTTTCTCTCTAGCTTCCATAAATGAGAGAAAACATACCACCCTTCACCTTCTGAGACTGGCTAATCTCACTTAGCATAATATTCTCCTGCTTCTTTCTTTTAAGCATCTCGCAGATCTTAATGTCACTGCCTCCAGGAAGTCTTTCCTGACTCCTGCCTTTTGCTTCTGTTTAGGTCAGGCCTCATTGTTGCACGTTGCAATAGCACTATGTATATTTCTTTCCTAGAATTCATAGTTTGCAAGTATACCTAGTTGCGTGATTACCTGCTTTGGTAACTGTGGCTTCTATTTGCAAATTCAGCAAAGTCTGGGGGCTGAGTGTTTTGCTTATTGTCTAATCTCTGATACCTAGCATAGTGTTTACAACAGTAGAGGCATCTACTAGGGGTTTGAGAAAGACCTGCAGAAATAAAAGAGTAAATGAATGAATGAGTAGCTGAAGCAGGAAGCCCAGGCCTTGTGACCTAAAAGCTTTTCTTTTCTGTACCCCACCACCATGCATTGCTCTGTTCTGATTCTGAGTTGATGTAATGGCGTGGCAGGTAATAAGAATCCATAAGTAAATACAGACATACTTTTACCTATGGGGAGCTTCAGCTTCTTCCGGAGGGAAATTCTGCGGGACCGAGAGCGGGCACGCCGGTCGGAGGTGTTCCCGGAGTGGGCGGTGGTGCATTCCGAAGTGTCCGGCTCAGACTGGCTGCTGGTGTCACTGGCCGCGCTCTGGGATTTGAACATCTTGCGCCAGAAATCTTTCCGCCCCAGATTTCCCCCCTGCATTTGTTCATCGCTGTGAGCAAGGAGAGGATGGGGTTAAATGTCTGACAACGCTGTGAAATTCTGCTGAATTTCTCTCAGCCTCCTGCTAGTAATATTCAGGCTAATCATGCAGAAGGAACTTTGATGGGGATGAGTGGAGTCGGGATGGGAGGAGGGAGACCAAGTTGATGCTGAGCTCTTTCTGAGAACAGGCACGTCTCAGCTATCAAAAGGAGGTGGTCATTTTTTTTTTCTCTCAACCTTAAGAAAACGACTAAATATTATTGCAGGTATTCACTTGAGGTGTGAGTCATAATAGCAGAAGCACTTAAGATGTCAGTAAATATTTAATTTTTCAAAGCTCCCTGGGGCTTGTGCCGTTCCTTCCTCCCCACCCTTCACCCTAGTATAGTATCATATTTGACACTACATAAGCTCACAAAAAAGTATCTAAATAAAGGAGCAAACAAAAAAATAATAAAATGTTATCGCCATACCCAGAAAATACATCAACCCACAGCCAGTAAGTCAAAGAAAGTTAAGTGGACTTTAAAAGTAAAAAAAATAGTCTAACTTAGGACAAATAGTGAAATGGACTTTTTGACTAGGGCAAGTGACTGATAGTATGCAGACTTAATCTCACTGGGAATCATCATCATCATCATCATCATCATCATCATCATCATAACTGCAATGAAATTCCTGTTTTTATTCACTAAATTGGCATAGCTTAAAGTGTGTGTGTGTGTGTGTGTGTGTGTGTGTGTGTGTGTGTGTATGTGTATACAGCAATGCTTATTATCGTATCACCAGGGGTGAGATAAGAATGGTTCAATCTTTCTGGAAGACAATTTGGTAATATGTTTTTCAAAACCTGTATCATCACACTTGATAGAGAAATTCAATTTCCAGGGAGTAATCTCAAGGAAGTGATGGGGCAACATACTAAGATGTAGCTAGAAGAATGCATTACTGGCCAACATTGAAAAAGTGGAAACAGCCTAAATGCTCAACTCTAGGGAAACAGTTGAATAAATTATGGGACTTCCATTTGGTGATATCCTCTGTAGTCATTAAAATCTTATTTTAGAAGACTACTGATGTGGGCAATGTTCATGATATACTGTGAAGTTAAAAGAAAGTGACCGAATGGTTTAAACAGGATAATACCAGATAAATCAAAAAGTACGCACATGAGCACATATCTGGGTGTGAGTTTGCATGTATACATGCTAAAAAACATACCCAATATAATACAATGGGAGTTTATAGAGGTATCTCTAGTTGGTGGTATTTTCGTTTTTCAACTACTTTGCCTTTATGCTTTTCTGTGTTTTCCACATTTGTTAACTCGAGCAACATATGTTACTTTAGTAGTTTGGAAAGAAAAGTTTATAGAAAATGCCCTAGTAACACGTGATAAAATTTATTTTGGGGTTTTAGGCAATTATTGGCTTGTAAGTTTTGGGGCTGAATCTTGAATTGACCCCAAATTTTATATTATTGTGTAAAGTGATCATTTTCTGGAGCTATTTATATGGGAATCCAGATTTTATTTCTCAAAATGTCATCAGAATGCTAAATGCTTTGTAATTCTTAGTCTAATCTAGGACATTCTGTTTATCAAATATGCTATACATTTAAATTGGTTTTCTAGAATTTGACTTCTCAGTCCCTTCTTCTCAAATAATCACAGCGTATGGAGCATTTTTCATTTTGGGGGATGAGTGACACACAGATCAGCATGTCGCTGCATGGTCTGAGAGGGAAAACGACAGGGAGGTGGTACTTTACCAACTTTCTTACTAAAATGCTACATCTGCTCTGTTAAAGGGGTGCTAGGGAAATGGGCGCATAAAATCTACTTTCAGTATTACTCAGTTGAAGTGACTATTATTTAAGGAAGAAGAAGGAGAGACAGGATAAGGAAGGGGGATATGGAAAGAGAAGTAGAAGGTAGAGGAAGAGCTGGAATTATCCAAATGAGCATTCACCTTTCTCCAGTGCCCAACAGGATGTCTGGCATGCTTACCTCCGGAGCCCACTTAGATCATGGAAAAGTTCCATATTTAACATTTTATGACATTCTTCCAAATGGAAATACTTATATAGAGGCATATGAAAACACGTGTCTTCATTCAAGGAGAAAGAATGGACTTGTGCTAAATGCTGAGAGATTAGGCGGTGTTTACAGAAAGAACACCGAAGGAAGAATATTTTGGAATCTTAAAAAATTAGTGGCCAGGCGTGGTGGTGCACACTTGTAATCCCAGTACTTGGGGGCTGAGACAGGAGGATCGCAGGTTCGATGTCAGCCTCAGCAACTTAGTGAGGCCCACTGCAATCTGTTTCAAAATAAAAGAATAAAATAGGGCTGGGGGTGTAGCTCAGAGAGGTAGAATACCCCTAGGTTCCAGCCCCAGTACCACCCAAAAAAAAAGGAAATCCAGTTTACCTTTTAGTTCATTCTCATTGATTGGATTAGCTCAATAGTTCCTGGTGTTATGGGGGGGGGTCCTCTCTTCTTTTTTGAGCAGATTTTCTGTAGGAAAACCTTTTAACTACTTTTGTGGCTGTTCAGCCAGAGGACTTGTCATTCACGTTCTTTTTTTTTTTTTCCTAGAGCTTATGTTTAGATTTTTACCATGTCCTTATTAAGGGCTTCCTTAAAGGAGAACCTAAAACTGAGTTTTTAGAAAGGAAGTTAAGAAAACAAAAGCTTAATAAAGCTTAATGATAATATGGCATTTCTGCCCTTCATTGATTAATTGAATCATTCATTCATTCTTAAAATGTATGTTAAGTGCCTTTCATGGGCCAAGCTCCATCTTGGTTCTGGGGTTATAAGGGTCAGCAAAGATTCACATGGTCCTTGGACCTGTGGACTTGACCAAATTTCTCCTTATGTTTCTTTACCCAACAGGGGCAGTCTCTAAGATTTTAAAGTGCTACAATAACTGTGAGCTTTTTGTTTTTTTAAATCTTTATTTTTATTTTATTATTTTATTTTATTTTATTTTATTTTAATTTAATTTAATTTTATTTTATGTGTGTGTGTGTGTGTGTGTGTGGTACTGGGGAATGAACCCAGGGGCATTCTACCTCTGGGCTACAGCCCAAGCCCGATCTTTTATTCTTTATTTTGAAACAGGGTCTCACTAAGTTGCAGAAGCCTCACTAAGTAGCTGAGGCTGGCCACGAACCCGGATCCTCCTTTCTCAGCCTCCCAAGTACTGGGTGTGCGCCACCACACCTGGCTGAGCTTTTTGTTTTTGAAGATTTTATGTGCTTGTTACCGTTTACTAAGGTCCTTTTTGGTGGTTATTTGCTTCTTAGCTTTGATTTAATTAACTTTGGAGAAAGGATACCATAATACCTAGAATGTTCTGCAAAGTTAATGGAAGAACAACTTTTTAATATTGAATAAGGGTTTGGGAAGCAAAATGATGTTCATAAAATGATGTACATTTAAAAGATATTGATCACTCCAATTGTAAATAAATAATTTCCAAAAGAAGAACAAATACAAATGAGCCGTGCATAGAACTAGGCTATATAATTAATGTCTAGTCTACAGTAACCCTCACATTTTCTTGGGGGCATTAATTTAAAGATGCTTTTGATTTTGCCATTAGGAAAAGTGGAGAGTAGCTGATGTCAGAGGACATTGGGATGGGTCTTAGGGGAGGACCACAGTACAAAACTGGAGAGTCTGTATTTCAGTTAAAACTGAAATACCAAAGAAGTTCATCCTACTTCCTTTTAGAAAAACTTCACTGAGCACATTGACAGCCATGCATCCATTTTAAAAAAGTAAGTGATTTTAAGCAAGAAAGTGGATGACACTGTCACCCCACCTGATATATAAACTATTTTTAAAGACTTATTGGGAGCAATGTGTGAAAGGCAGTAGGAAGAGATGCCCTGGGAAGGGCAACTAGAGAGGTTTTCTGGAGGCAACCAGGTTATCTGGCCTAGCCTGGAGAGATTAGTGGCATTGGGAATGAAAAGTAAGGGGGAGGGGGAAGCAAAGCAGATTTCAAAGCAAATGAAAAACCAACAAAAAACCCAAAAGAACAACAAAATACAAATTGAAGTTAAGAAAATAGAATTTCTTCCAGTGTGAAGAGCTGAGCCCTCTGTGCTGGAGTCCATATCAGTGCTACTTACTGCTCTGGCGTCTGTGAGGGGCGACCAGACATGAAGCTGCGACATTCCTCAGGTGCAGAGGACGCCTGGCCTTTGTCCACAACGCTCCCCGTCTCTGACCTATGCAAATGGCATATTCCACCCATCATGATAGAGCAGGATACTACCTCTTAATACGTCATATGCTCCATAAAGCAAAACACCTGTTATCAACAACCTGTATGGCTTGAGACTTAGGCCCCCATTAAGTGTACGTTGTATAGAATTTCTACCATTCCATTTGACTCCTGCTGCCTTATTGCTTACCAAGACCACCGTTATTGAAACAGTGTCATTAACTGACAGCAGGACTTTAAGTTTAGGAATTTCCTTTAATCTTTTTAAATGGCATTTAATATATAAGAGTCATAAAATAAATGTGTTAACGGCAAGAGTAAACAATACAATACTGCATAGCAATTTTTCTTTTGCCACATTGAGAACATCACTTACTGAATGGGATGATATGGTATCAGTAATTGCTTTTCTTTTCTGGATAAAAATGTAAATGGTGAACAGAAAAGGATAACCCACACATAACATTTTACCATAGAAGGAAGAGCTGTGAAGTAAATTCAAATACATGAAAGTCTGGGAATGGCTGAACTCTGACTCTTACACAGGTGGTATTAAATGAATAGTGAGCTCATTCCTTTTCTAAGCTGCAGTTCAACCACATCAGTAATACCACTTATACGAGATAGTTTTACCATCTCTGCACTGAAAATATACCATGTCCAGAACCCATGGGCAGTACAATAGAAGACAATATCACACTGAGATATGGCAACCGCTAATATTCAGAGAGCTCAGGCTTCCAACCTTTTACTGCCTGGAGGCTTAGGCTCCTGTTCACTCTCCTCCACCTTTTTTCCAGGTGCTAACTTCTCAGCACTGTCAAGCAAAGCACTAAGTGCCACTCTCCTGAAGACGTTCCCATGAGCTTCCTTGATAAACTGGACCAGTTGACGGATGTCACAATACAGTCCCTGTTTGAAAGCAAGAAGAGAGTTTGGGGAAAGAAAGACAGCTGTGTGATTAGTTTTCATAAGGAGAGGGAAAAGGCAATTCCTTAGGTTTAGATGAGCCCTGGAATCCTAAAGAAAGATAATTACTATGTTGAAACTTGCAGTATACGCCCTCTGCATTGTTCCTATAGAGCATTACCAAGGACCTTGGAAATCATCCTTAGTATGAAAAAGCATGGTTAGTAAGCTGCATATTTAGAAGGTTGGCTGTATCATTAGAGAGACATCAATCTACATTGCTAACCATTGGATTCCCAAGGTTTTTCTTTCTTAATTCCGAAGACTTCTGAAAAGATGCCTGCAAAAAAAAGGTAGTCATAATTTTTTTTGGATTAGAGTTTTCTATATTATTATGATAAAATGTTAAGTCTTCTAGATACGTCTAATAAAGCCCGAGTATTCAAAGAATGGTGAATTTTTCTGGACACCTTTAGCAAATAATATGTATTCTGTAGCCCTTTGAACATGAGCTTGACTCTGATATGCAGGGTTAATAAAACCAATATACTGATCAATCAACATTTAAAATATATACAGGATTTTTAAACACATATATATGCAGATCCATATATATCTATATCTCTACATATATATAGATAAATACTAATCTTTATAGAACCCAACACTGCCCCCTTTTTCTTCCTTCTTTATAAAGGTAGTTACTGTGTTCTTTGCCTTAGGATAGTTCATGGCAAAGCAAAATATAGAAATCTAAGAAAACACTTTGATATCTTTGATTTTTCAAAAAACTAAGACCAGTAGGTCAGTTATACCCATAATCGTTAGGAAAGCAGAAGAAAGGGCCCTTGAGGATAACATAGAAAGAGTATCCTTTGGGGGCCATGGGGAGCAGGGCCCTGTGCCCTTCTCTCTGCTCTTTAGAAGTTCCTCCACAAGAGGGGCAAGACCCCAAAGAGTACGGGTTACAAACTCACCACATAGTGCACAGCCCTTAGTATGCAGCAGAGAGCATTATGTAAAATAATAGCTGCAGACTAATAATTGAGACCTATGGAGCCTCCGCAGGTCCTGTTAAATTACTTTTTGCCATGACCAAAATGAACCGAAGTGAACGAGGAATGAATGGCCTCTGTGTTACATCATGGTCCAAGGATCTCGTTGGGTTGCTTTGAGCATCAGCAAAAGTAAATTCCCTTTGGTTTGGAGTTTTATTCTGTGTATCTCAAGTGAATCACTTCAGTCGTTTAGGTGGCTTAAAATAATGCCCTTGATTTAAGTAGATTAGCAGATAGTGTCCATGTGTGCGAATGAGCCAATTTCTGCATAGGAGTCATAGTATCTAACAGACTGGTCAGAGAGAGACATGCTCCTTTGCTTTCCAAGGAGACCTGGATTCATCTATTCATGTCAGATTTATCAGCCTTAATCTACACTTAGTATCCCAAGCCATAGTCTCCTTGGTAGCAAATAAACACTAACCTTTTATTGTCTGGTTCTCCCCCTACACTACTTGTGGCTTTAGTGGTTTAATTAACACGATCTTTTATGAAGAGTACCTAAAAGATTACAGGCTGCAATAAAACAAAACCAATTTCAGCAGCATATTTGCATTAATTCTTAAAGTAATAATGCTTTCAAATAATGCTTGGTAGAGCATTCTTTAATATTTCATGAGCCAACTAGCTGCACTCTAGCTCCTTCTTTCTGAAGGGTTCAAAATGCCTTGAAACGACTTCACCGAACATTACACAACTTTGAGCTGGAAGAGGAAGATCAATAAATCTGCTGATAGAATAAGGAGGAGAATAGTATTGAGAAGGCTCCGTTGCAAGTTACTGGTGACATTGGGGGAAATGGATATTTTGACTTTAAGACTTTAACCTCTCTTCCTGATGGCCATAATGGGAGCGCTTTCCACAGAGCAGAGGCTGAAAAGCCCTGTGGGAAGAAGAGGAGAGCTCCTCACCAGGTTCTCGGGGCTGTGCAGCTCATGTGTGGTTGAAGCGCAGCGTGTGATGAGAGACTTAAACATGGCACTGACGATAATGCCTTCCACGTTTTGGGCTGTCGATTTGTTGTCCACCGTAGTGAAGTTATTTCCAAACCCAGCCTTGTCTGAAATGCAAAGGCACAAGTTAAAGGCAACATTTCCCTGAAGCGACACAATCAAAAGCAGCAAGGAAGTAAGAGGAAGGAAATAGTGAAAGGGCTGCACAAAATATGGAAACTGAGGCTTAAAGATACCCCTGGGTTAATAATCTCTAGTAGACTTGGAAATAAAAGAATCATAGTCTCCTTGACAGTCTTTACTATGACACAATCAACTGCATTTGTGGAGTATTTATTTATTTATTTATTTGCAGTAGCAGGGATTGAACCCAGGGGCATTCTACCTCTGAGCTGCACCCCCAGCCCTATTTTTTATTCTTTATTTTGAAACAGGGTCTCACTAAGTTGTGGAGTGCTGAGGCTGGCTGCGAACTGGGATCCTCCTGTCTCAGCCTCCCAAGAACTGGGATTACAAGCCTGCGCCACCACGCCCAGTGTTTGCAGAGTATTTTAATTGCTAAATGTTCGCAAAGGAAGCTGGGCATGGTGGTGCATGCCTGTAATCCCAGTACTTGGGAGGCTAAAACAGGAGGATCACAGATTTGAGACCAGCCTCAGCAACTTAGGCTCTCAGCAACTTGACCCTGTTTCAAACTAAAAAATAAAGTAAGACTGAGGGTGTAGCTTGGAGTTAGAACACCCCTGGGTTTAATCTCTGGTACCACCACCACCATTAAAAAAACATATTAGCAAAGGAAAAAGGATTAACTGTTGACTTCAGGTCATTTTTAAATAGGTGATCATTAAAAAAAAATCTGTCAAATGGCCCCTCAATGGAAAAAGAATGAACTTGATTCAACTTTTTGGGGGAGGAATGCTGGCTTCTCAGCTGAAACTGTTTAGCGTGTCATAAGTGGAATGAGATGGGGCCAACCAGGTAAACTGGGCAGGGAGAAAGAAGAGGCAGAGACAGCTCAGCAGGGGTGTTTATGCAAATTCTGGAAAAGACTGAGGCCTGCCAACAACTGCAGAGTACTTCCAGAAGCTTCTCCAGCATATGGAGAGAGAAAAACGTACAACCTCCCTCACAGCCACCTCCTTCTAACTCATACACTCATACACTCATGCCAGTGAACTGAGACCATCAGCCTGCATGGTATTTTGTGCTACAAAAATTGATATATCTCCCCTAGGGAATGCACAGGTGTTCTGTGACCTTCCCAGAGGATCGCTCATGGTCTGTGAGCCACCTGTGAGCTGTGGGAAGGGCAGGTGTAGCGCTAACACTGACCGACTGGGACCTGTGTTGGTCTGGCTGATAAATTGTTACTTACTTCTGCATCTCAAGAGTCCCAGAAAGAACATATCAACTAAAAAGAAATATGTCTTCTTACCAACCGAAAGAAAAATCTTAGACTATGCCTATAGTTTCTATCTGAAATGGCTTTAAAAAGAAAAATATTAGCTTATAATCAAGAATTTCTCTTGAAGATCTCGACTACAATCCTCATTTACTTTATTGTTTTTTAAATTTATAATATGTTTGGCTTAAAACACCTCTGATAAACTGGGCATGGTGGTGCAAAGCGGTAATCCCAGCCACTTGAGAGACTGGTAACATTTATTATTTCAGAGGTTTTATAGAACAGCACTATTTTCTTTTAATGTGATAAACAATAAAGCCTGGTATACAACAAGAAAAATTACTTCTAAATCCATCAAATATGCCTTCATTATAAATTAATCAACTACTATCATACATTTATAATATGAACAATAGAAGCCTACACTAAAATGTTACTTAGCAGGCTCTAATCAAAATGTGTATTTTACTCAACTCGGGCTTCATAAATAGCTTGCGGTTCATTACTGCCTTTGCCTTCAAATGGCACTGGAGGTGTTCAGTCTATTATGAATGCAAGTGGTCGTCACTGGTTTCCCCCTGGAACTTAGGTCTCTAGGCTGGAGTTTTCTGCAAGCCATGAAGCTATAAAATAGGTTGTGGGCCCATGTATAGATCTATTTGCTTGTTTTTAAAAAAATTAAGTCTGTCTGTATGTGTATATGTGTATGTCAAAATTGTGTTAGGACTATGCATATTGCAATCACATGTTTTTGGTTTTTTTCTTTCCTGTTTTATTTGGGGAAAAAAATGCCAAGCGCTGTCCCTGGCACATAACAGCTACTCATTTCATATTTCTTGAACTCATGAGTGTATTCTCTCTTTCTCTCTCTCTCTCTCTCTCTCTCTCTCTGTCTTGATGCCTCCGTTGTCATATAAGAGAAGGTCACATGAGAGATGGGAATTTGGTGAGTGGTAGTGTAAAGATTGATGAGCTAAGGTGAGGATGCCACAGGCTTTACCAAATTCCCATTCATGGAGTAAGTTATTTTCAGAGGGCAAAACGTGTTATCAAAGTTGATGTGCAAGGTTCTCTTGTTTATACTCTATGATATATACATGTGCGCGTGCGCATGCGTGCACACATACAAACACACACACATGCACGCACACGTATCTTTTTTCTCTAAACCCTGTCCCCACAAATGTGGTGTTCTTTTTCAGCGCCTTGCAACGATTTCTCCTAGAACTCAGTGCAGCTTTACTTACTGTCAGTGACTGGCTCCATACAAAATCCTAGCAAAGCATGCAAGAAGTCCACTACATTATTGAGGGAGTCCTTGTTCACATAGTCCCTCATGGTCTGTCGGAACTGCATCTTATCTAGCTTGTATAGCTTAGTGAGGCAGTTCTGAACCTGCAATGAAGGAAGAAAAGTGAAAAAGTCACAAGTACCAGCTTAAGCTACAGATACCGTTAGCCTGAGACAGAAGCCTTCAGAAGGCGAAGACTTCCCTTCATCCCCGCTCACCCCTGCTAGACTCTCTTGCCTGAGTGAGGAGTGGAACGAGACAGAGCGGGCAGACTGGGCATTAAGAAGAACCACTCCTTGGGAAAACCCCAAAGCTAAAGTCTAACGCTGATCCCAGGAGTTCAGTATTTTCACCAAGATCAAGACTTTAAGATCTTAATGAAAACAACTCAAAGTGTAAAATTTAGTAAGTAATAGAATTAGCAATCCACTCTTAGAAACACTCAAAGGCTTTGTGCAATGGGAAGAAGCATGCCACTCCCACGCCCAGCCACTTTGAAATCAAGTAGGTTAATGGAGGGAGAGAGGGAAGAGGAGCAGGAAATGGGTGTACAGCATCCTCTTACATGGCCAGGAGAAAGGGTCCTGGAAACATATGAGAGGCATAAAATAAAGCCCAATTTACATAAATGTGTCTGCATTTGAATGTGAAAGTATGGCATTTAGATAGAAGTCGGCATTATGGATATGAAAAACAAGTGACCATTGGCTAGGTAGGTCCTGCTACTCACAATATGAGTATATGATCCAGCTAATAATTTTGCCACTAGTAAAGAAAAAGGGAAAGATTCCCAGAATTACAACCAAACAGTCACAATCATTGGCTATAGAAGGCAGCAGACAGAATGCTTTGAAACTGTCTGGGGGCATTAGGAGGCCATCTAGCCCTCTCCTGCTGTCAAATGAAAAGTCCCATTTGTGTGGGGGTTTGCTGTTTAAAAAGCATTCCTTGTTTGAGAATGCATCACATTTGACTATTACTCTGTCTCTATGGTTTGCTGAGTTTTTCTGTATTATAGCTGAGAAAATAGGGGCTCAAAGAAATGAAGGGCTTTATCCAAATTGAGTTGGGTAAAGCTGTGGAACTGCGAGTTCCATAGCTAAAACTAGAAGTTTCAAAACTAGAGGTCAGGGTCTTGCCCCCTAATCTATAGTTATTTCTCCTATGGTACAGTACTTTCATTAATAGTTAATGATGTTTTTGAGGAAATGGATTTAGATACCAGCCACTTCCAAAAAGGATTTAAGATAATGGATAATAGAG
This sequence comes from Glis glis, assembly GCA_004027185.1. Classification (NCBI taxonomy): domain Eukaryota; kingdom Metazoa; phylum Chordata; class Mammalia; order Rodentia; family Gliridae; genus Glis; species Glis glis. The sequence goes on from PVJS01005540.1 coordinate 62,490, forward strand.
ATTGGTTGGTATCTTGAAGAAGACTACATTTGAACAAGAGATACAAGAAAGTTCATGACAATCATAACAATGGAGTAAAATGGGGAAATGGTAGAAGTATTTGGGTTGAAGGAAAAGAGGTAAGGATCCAGAAAGGGTGTAGTTGGGGGAGGGCTACCTTATTTGAGGATGGAGAACTTTGTACAACCAGGCAGAGCATGGACGTCAGATTAGGGAGGCAGTTCCTGAGAATCAGAATCTTATTGGTTGGTACTTGATGGTGACTCAGAAGAAAACTTAAGCCACATTACCATTTGGGCAAATCAAAGCCCAGGGAAATATACTTGGAAAGTTTGAGAAGAAAAAAAGTATAAAAGAATGAAACTTGGAATTAGCTACAGGATTCTTGGTACGACCTTGTTACAATCTCTCCATCTGTATCACAGTCAGATGAACTGGTTTTTTTTTTCATTCTTTCTTTACTATTTCCTAGAAAATTTGAAATTAAGTATTTTTATTCATAGAAAATTTACTGGTTTCCAGATCTCAAGAGATTTATTTTTATTTTAACAAAATACATACTGCTTGTTAGAAAATTAATTCTGCAAAGCACTTAGGTAAATACACTCAGAATAAAGAATTTAACTATCATTCCATAAGGAATTTGTGAAGATATTCATTGTAATATTTATAAAGCAGTTTTTAAAATCCTGGGTTAGAAAATCCTGAAGTTCATGTTCTCTATATGTATTCCATGTTCTCTATAAAATAAATCAAAAAGGCATATCAAGTCTACTATTTGCAGGCCCTTAGACTGTTTATATGGTCTGTATGAGTTCAATAAGAAGTTTAATTTAAGCAAGAATAGGATTCTCAAGTCTTAAGAGATTTTGATGCTGAGTGAATATCTTAAACTTCTTCAAGAGATGTAAAACTGTTGAAGGCTGAATTCTTTTTCAATAACTTGGGGCTAACAGCTAATGATTAGATTAATAATCTAAGAAGTATTAAGGAATTATGTGATGGGATTGCTGGGCACTTTAATGGATATCACGACGGTAATCTTCTGTTTGTAAAACAAAACAAAACAAAGCACCATAGAGGACCTGATCTTGTAAAAGTACGAAATATTCTTAATTTTTTAAAAGCTAGGAGCTGGAAGCCGGGTGTGGTGGCGCACGCTTGTAATCCCAGTACTTTGGGAGGCAGAGACCGGAGGATCCGGGTTTGCAGCCAGCCTCAGCTCTCTCTCTCTCTCTCTCTCTCTCTCTCTCTCTCTCTCTCTC
>PVJS01005541.1:0-10000 GCA_004027185.1 Glis glis
TACCACACACACACACACACACACACACACACACACACACAAACACACACACACACACACACACACACACACAAAATAATAATAATAAACTTTCACTGATGTCCTGGCTCCACCCCAAAATCATAAAATTAGAATCTCTGGGGGTGGGGCATGGACATTGCTAGTTTTTTTAAAACTTTGGTCCTAGTGACTTTAATATACTGCCAAGGTTGAGAACCACCTGTCTAGAACAATTATGAAACATACGGGGCATAAAGGGCAATAATTTCCTCCCAGGTTTGCAGAATGCTTTTAACCACTCCAGCACTCCTAGGTACTTAGGATTCTTCCAGCTTAACCTTTCAGTTAAGGGAACGAAAGAAATAACTAAGGCTCACCCAAGGGCAAGTTCAGTTCTCCAGGGACTCAGAGGCCTTCCTAGAAATAGAGTACGCATTGAATCTTTGTCCCGTAGATGCTTCAAGACATTTTCTTTTTATGCACTTATCACAGCTTATGAGCATTTATTTATTTGTTGTCTGCCTCGCTCATTACTTTCTTGGTTCCATGATCAAAGAGCCGTGCATTTTTGTTCACCGCCGAACATGTGCATATTGGCCCATAGTAGTCACTACAAATAGAAGAATGAATGAGTGAAATGAATCAATGAATGGATGAATGAATAATGCAAATAAATGAAGGGATGAATGTGTGAAATGAATCTAGTATGTAGTAAGAAGCTTGTAGAGAATCCATGGATTTTTTTTTAAAATTTGGGCATGTCTAAATGATTAATCATCTCCTTTTCTTTACCATGTCTCTTATTGTTTTATATTATTGCATAAAATTTCTCACAGCATTGATTATCCAAAGAGGAAGAGAACCAGTGGTGATAATTTATGATCCTCTTAATTATTTATTTCTGTTTTCATTTTTTAAATCAGTCCTTTGACTCTTCTTCCTTTAGGCACTTTTTCCTATGCGCGGTGGGAGGAGAGGCATCAACACCTTCCGCCTGCCTTATGCAGCCTCCAGGAGCGCACTGTCCAGATGGGGAGATACTTGATGGGATACTTTTGAAACTATGGCTCCAGCCTCAGGGTACTCTGGGGATACCCAGAAAGACACCTTATCCAGACAAGAATAACGTTCAAGAGAAGAAAACTAAGGCAAACAATGCTATTTTAACCGCAGAGAAAGGTCAGCTCCAAGGGGCAGAAGGCTGCACTTCGGGCGTGGTTCGAGTGGGTTGGGGCCAGCAGAAGATGGGGGAGGAGTTAGGGAGATGGTGCATACATCAGGAGATGAGAATGGAGGCCTGCAATAAGGCAGCAGTAGACATGGGAAAGGGGGTAGTGAAGGAAGGAGAGTTGAGGGCAGAGACTGGTGAAGAGAGGCATTTGGGGAGTAATGGGAGCCCACGGAGGAGAGACTGAGGAGGACTGTGCACAGTAGAGAGCAGCAGGGAGGTGGACTGTAAAGAGAGGGTGTGCCCAGAAGCGGTGAAGGCTGTTGACTCTGGCAGAAGCAAAGCAGCGGAGACATGGTGACAGGAGGCAGGTCATAGGAGAGAGGAGTGAAGTGTGGGCGATTTTTTCTACGTGCTTTGCTGAAAAAAAAGTAACAGGGAAGGAAAAGAGGATGGTCGCTAAAGGGACATGTGGGACCAAGGTAGGACTTTTAAAATGGAAGAGAATTTTCGCTTGTGTAAGTGGAGATGGAAGTGTTCCGTGCAGAGAGAGAAGCGGAAGACAGATGGAGAGTGTGGTACGCCTCTAAACACTGTGTTACCCTCTTCACTGACGCCCCTCCCTGAGCAGCCTTAGATTCTCCACCTGAAGCTAATCCTCAATCAATCAGACAGCCAGCGTCAGACAGCTTCCGGCCAAATCTGATCTGTCATCCCCACGTAGCAGGCCACTAAGGGTTGGGCAACTTTGTCTCTTCGCTCAAGGATTCTTAATTGGGTGTCCACAGAGCCCTAGGGGTCCAGAGATAAAATTACACCTTAATACAATCTATTTTCTTTATAATCCTATGTATATTTATTCATGCTTTTGGAAATATTACTCTCAGAAGGGATGTATTGGCTTCCTGGTCTTCAAAGAGCCACGGCACACAGATGGCCAAGGGTCCTTCCTTCGTCTGCAGTCTTTAAGTTATAGCTGTGACCAGCTCTGTGCTGAAAGCGAACCCCTTTCTCCTGGGTGAACTCCTTTGATCCCCCACTCATCTTCCCTGTTTCAGATTGACCAAGGAATCAGGGAAATGCCCTCTGTAAATAATTCTCCAAGATGTGTAACAATCATCGTGAGAAGGGAAAAAAGGACAAATTTCAAAAGCCCATGTTTTGAAACCCTACTGTAAAACAGCCTGATTTAATGCCTTTAAGAAGGAGACCAAGGATCTACATCTTTTTAAAATAAACTGCTTAGGTAATTTTGATACAAGTTTGCCTTGGGACCACAGGAGAAGATATATCAGTTACCTTTCCCTGGCATTTTAAATAACATGTCCTAAATCTGCATAGTTCTATCCAATATTTTCAGTCACTGAGAAATGTCAAGTTCTCAACATTAAACCTTTTCCAAATTTCCCCAAAGGAATGCTGCCATTTCTTCTATGTGCCCGTGTGACAAGTCTGCTTCCTTTGGTATTTGTCTAAGCACTCTCAGAGGCTCATCGGATTGTACTCAGAGAATAACACACAAACAGCTGCGGATGAAGAAGTAACTGTATTTATGGAGCCTGGGAGGATGGAGGGAAAGGTGACAGCATTATTTGAGAGGTATAGTTTTATTTTGTTGTTCTTTTGGTTTGTTTTTGTGGTACTAGGGATTGAATCTGAGCTACGCCCTCAGCCCAATTTTATTTTATATTTTGAAACAGGGTTTCACTAAGTTGCAGAGGGCTTTGCTAAGTTGCTGAGGCTGGTCTTGAACCTGTGATCCTCCGGTCTCGGCCTCCCAAGTACTGGGGTTACGGGCGTGTGCTACCATCCCCAGCTGCGAGGTATAGTTTTAAATGTTTGGAAATAGTAGAATTTGTAAACTCAAAAAATGAGTTTAAGAGAAAATAAAGTCCAGTAGGCGATGATGTGGCCAGGAAAAACAAAACCAAAAAATGCCTGAATGATACAGTTGACAATTTTTTTTTTCTTGTGAAACAGCCACAGCATAAACCAGGAATTTCCTGGAATACCCAACCATGGAGCTGGTTTTCCTAGGAGTCACTTGCCACACCTGGTCCAAATTTCAGGTGACCCCCAGGGACATAACTGAGAGGAGGGCTCATGGTGCAGAACTCTTGGCAATCCTGGTATGAGTTTCAACCAATGAATGAATTTGCCAGATCTGATTAGCGGATCCAGGGAACAGTGGCGTCACTAGTCATCCAGATTTAGGAAGAACTGAAGTGGGGCCTTCGTGTTTCCATCTTTCTGAGTTGAAGAAGGAACTCATCCTTCATCTCCAGGTCCATCTGGGCTTCTCTGCCCAGGTATGTCAAATTCCTGCCAAGAAAGCTGGAATGGAACATGTCAACACCTTGGACCTTATCAAGGAATTTTCAAACTGGGGTTAGAAGTAGAGCTAATCAGGACAGAGGAGGTAAAAGACATAAACTCTGTCTCCTGCATCTATACTTAAATAAGCACATATTCCAGTCATACGATGAATTGAGTCTGCATCTTTACTTCTCAGTAATACTGACTTTCAGCATAATTACAAAGCCATGCAGGGTGCTATGACAATACACTGAGTATTCTATGACCCGTTTGCTCCACAAACAACGTTTGTCTATTTTAAAGTGCTTACTGGGTGTTCCGAAGCAGCCTTTTAATGTATTTGGAAAAAAAGAATAAGAGCATGAGCTACTCCTGATTCAACAAAACCATTTTGCCATAATGACAGCCATTAACGGACAGCAGTCATCAGTTAAATAACATCGGCCAGTGATGGCAAGATAAAATGAGGTACATTTTTTGTACGATTCTCTGATCTAATAGAAGTTCAAAACAATGTTCAAGGCCATTGTGTTGACAGAGTTCTTTTCTTATCAGACACTGGATGTAATTATTTACGAAGCATTATTTGATTCACCTGCATATCTACCTCTTTGGACCAGGGAAAGCTATGTAAGGGACATGTTTTTATGAAACATCAGAGCTTCTATTTTAATGACAGGTGTTTAAGAAGAATGGTAAGCAAAGAATATAATCGTAGGCCTTTCTGACAGACACTTGATTACCATCCAATAGCCACTTGCCCCCCCCCTTATTTTTTCTTGCCTGCAGAGCCCACTCCTTAGTATAGATGTAGAAAATTCCTGACACTTGTTTTCCCAGCCTTCCTTGCGTACAGGTTAAGGGCACATGACCATATCCTGGCTGAAGGAGCTGAGAGAGAAGTCTGCAAAGAAGACCCCTGAGGAAGGATTTCTTCCCTAGTAAGAGGCTGGTGCTTGAGAATCAATCCCTTTCCTGTTTCCTGGCTTGAAGCTCAGTTGCAGGAGGATGTGTGTTCATGAGCGTGGCAGGCATGTTTGGACTCAAGGGGAAAATGGACCAAGAGTGAAATAGACCCAGTGGCCCGAGGTGGTTGAGCTGCCCAATTAACCAACTCTGGAAACACCTGTTTCCAGACACAAAGTACAGTCAGGCATTCTGATCCTTGCAAAGACTTTCTAGTAGTACTTTACTAATTTATTAAAAAAATTTACTCTGGCTGGACATGGTAGCACACACCTGTAATCCCAGTACTCGGGAGGCAGAGACAGGAGAATTGCAGGTTCATAGCCAGTCTCAGCAACTTAGCGAGACTTTTAACAACTTGGTGAGACCCTGTTTCAAAATAAAACATAAAAAGGGCTTGGAGTGTAGCTCAGAGGTAGAATGCCCCTGAGTTCAATCCCCAGCTCGAAAAAAAAAAAATGTACTAAGCATCTGCTAAGATCTAGGCACTATGCTAGGCATCAGGGCTCTGAGCATAGAAGGCCTTGTTCCTGCCCTTCTGGATTCCAGTCCAAGGAAATGAATTGGGGCCTGGAAGACATACTATTTAGCTTGATCTTGCTGGGGAAATGATGTTGGAGCTGCTATCTGGAAGATGAATGGGAATTCGGCAGGTGAGGAAGGTTGTTCTCCTTGTGCTTCTGTGAATCGATCAATTAAAAAATGAATCCTTTAAGAGCCAGCAGAGCCAGTGAATAGAATCACATAATAAAGAAAAGTCACCCCAGTTGTCAGTTGTACAGACGCTGTCTCCTAAATCCGAGTGACCCAGGGTGCTGAGGAGAAAGTTTCCAGGGGCCCCCGACCTGGCCCTTCTTCCAGGGGCCCTCCACAAATCTCATTGTGATACTTCTTATAAATAGAACACATCACCCCCTCCGTCTGTGGTGGCTGAGGTCACAGACACCAGTTCTCATTTGCTTGTTGTGCTCTTTGTGATAAATGATCTAATAAATTATCCCTTTCGGCTAAGAATTTCCATAATTGGTTTCAGCCTTAGGGCACTTTTTTGTTTGTTTTGAAACATTCAGTCATTTTGATTTATGTGAGTGTGAAAATATCTACATTTTTTTTCTGTGTTTTATCCGATCTACAGAATACTATTCAGCACGAGGAAATCTCCAAAATAGCTGAAGCTTTCCACTTATTTAGATTTCACCAAAGATTCCCCAGGGTAGAATGAAAACATCTCCAAGCTAGGGTAATTTTACAAAAACTGCTTAGAGTTCAACAGCTATTTCTGTACTTTCAGAATTCTGTAAACATATGGGGGAAAATCTGTCCACAGTTATGCCGGAGCTGCGCTGGGCCTGAATTCCCCTATCGTTTCATTGTTGGGAAGGGCTGGAGCCACAGATTTGATGTCTGCGTTGCAAAGGCCTTGGGGAATGGCCCCTTTCCACCTCTGCCTCGGTAGACAAGGCCTCCTGGCCCTTCTTTCTCAAAAAAATCTGGTTGTGTCCTTCCTCCCTCCCTCCCTCCCTCCCTCCCTCCCTCTCTCCCTCCCTCCCATTTTCTTTCCTTATCTCATTTCCAGATATCTGCCTCATTTCTACTATCCCTGGTGTATTACCTTTTCTTCTGACTGGGAATTACCCTTTGGTGTCCTAGGCCAAGCATATTCTTCGTGAGGTCATTACAGAATAGTTTCTATTAATTTGATTAATTTCTATTAGTTTGATTAATGGTAGGAAGTGTTTTGATATGTAGGTGAGGAGAGGGAGTGTGGAGAAGGAAGTATGTTTCTTAAGAACATTCTCTAAGTAAAATGCCCCTTCTCATGTGTGTTAGAGTACTGACCATGACAGGTCCAAGATATCAGTGACTTATCCCTGTTTGGCTGGGTACGTCACATGGTCTTTTCAGCGTGATCTCAGATGTCCAAAAGAGTTAGTAAAAAAATAAGGCTTCGGCATCTTCTCCAGATGAGGTTGTACATATGTGCACACAGTTGTGGAGGTCAGTGGTGAATCCCAAGATGCCCATTCTACAACTTTAAACTTGTGTACTTTTAACAGAACCAATCTCTCATAAATCATAAAGTAATATTATTCATATATACGTGTACTAGTCTTATGAATATCACAATTATGTTTCCTTTTTTGTGGTACTTGGGATTGATCCCAGGGGCATGCTAACACTGAGTTACATCCCTCCCCTTTATATTGTTTTTATAAAATTTTGATATATGGTCTTGCTAAATTGCCCAGGCTAACCTCAAACTTGTGATCCTCAGCCTCTCTAGTAACTGGGATTCCAGATATGTGTCACTGCACCCAGCACATTACATTGTATTTTTAAATTAGAAGTGTTACCATGTTCAAAGTGAATATCTAAAATATTTTATAATTTCTTTTTTTTTTTTTTTTGCGGTAGCGGGGATTGAACCCAGGGGCATTCTACCTCCGCGCTACACCCCCGGCCCTATTTTTTTATGCTTTATTTTTTAAACCAGGTCTCACGAAGTTGCGGAGGGCCTCACTAGGTAGAGAGAGAGAGAGAGAGACAGAGAGAGAGAGAGAGAGAGAGAGGGAGAGAGAGCTGAGGCTGGCCGCGAACCTGGATCCTCCGGTCTCCGCCTCCCAAAGTACTGATTTTATAATTTCTTAAATCACATGATAACATTTCTTCATTTTTTAATAATACAGAACTTTAAAAAGTGACATATTAGAGTTGATCTCTGGAAGACCTTTATCTCGCTCATTTCACTCTGGAATATTCTTCGACTTTTGAGACCATAGGCTTCCTACTTCTCTGAAATCTAATAGTTGCTGTTCACAGGTAAGTATAAAATCTCATTAAGTCAGGTCTTTTTCCATTTGAATTTTGAAAAACTTGTGCCTGTTTGGTATAATATTTATTGATACAAAGTAACTGACATTTCGTCCTGGGTGAATTTCTTTTAATCTTATTGTTTTTGAAACCTTAACACACAGTACCGTGCTTAGTACTATGTGCTTAGCAGCTATTGAAACGAAGTCAAGTAAGAGAAATGTATTGTAGAGCTGGCAGTTTTCTTGAACCAAGAAGGACTTGAGGGAAACAAATGGAATCTCAATTATGTACCTCAAATTTCTGAGTCCAGGAGTTTGTTTTTAGTGGCAGTATAAGTGTGGGACATTTTTGCTTAAAGTACGTATAGTACTGTATAGGCTCACTGTGGTTTTTTTTTTTTGTTGTTGTTGTATTGGGAATTGAACCCAGGGGCATTCTACTTCCAAGCCACACCCCCAGCCCTTTTTATTTTTTATTTTGAAACAGGGTCTCACTAAGTTTCTGAGACTGGCCTCGAACCTGTGATTCTCCTGTCTCAGCCTCCCAAGTACTGGGATTACAGGCGTGCACCATCACGCCCAGCCACTGTGGTTTTTAAATGTCTTTATATTGCTTAATAGAATTTATTTGCATCTCCTTTTCAATGTACACTATGCTTCCCAGGAATAAAGTTGAATTATTTAAAAATGCAAACTTTTCAGTAATTCATTTACATTAGCCATATGCTTCCAAACATTTAGTCTAAATGAAAGGAAAAAAAAATACCATAAAGCTAGTGAGGATATGCTGAAAAAGATTCATTCTCAAAAGAAAGGAGATGTTGTTTACATAAGTTTGAGGATTTGGCTTACCTAACCCTGATGTCTACAAGACCTGTTTTATTTATTTATTTATTTATTTTTGTGGTACCGGGGATTGAACACAGGGGCGTTCTACCTCCGCACTACACCCCCGGCCCTATTTTTTACACTTTATTTTGAAACCAGGTCTCACGAAGTTGCGGAGGGCCTCACTAAGTAGAGAGAGAGAGAGAGAGAGAGAGAGAGAGAGAGAGAGAGAGACAGGGAGAGAAAGAGCTGAGGCTGGCCGCGAACCTGGCTCCTCCAGTCTCCATCTCCCAAAGTACTGGGATTACAAGGGTGCGCCACCACGCCCGGCTACAAGACCTGTTTTAAAACCAGCATCAAAGACACTGATAGCTGACCCTTCGCTGAATCCTAGAATTCCAAGCTAATTTACATATGTATTAAATTACTGTGTGTGTCTTATCCGTATATCTTATCTATGCATCTATTTTCTTTTTCTTCTTAGATGTGTGTCTGTTCATCTCTATCTTTATTATCTATCTATCGATAGATAGATATTTATCTGAAGCCAAAAATGCCACCTATGGACATATATGGAAATATAAACTAAAAACTAAAAGAAACACAAAGCAATTCTTTTTGTCAGAATAATCCATTCTGCTATCGTTTTATTCTTTCATGGCTCTTAAGTATATTTATTCCAGAACAACCTCCTCTGCAGCGAGCCCTGGACTGGAGACAATAAGTGTGATAAATGGAACTGAAACAGAGGTGCCAGCCGGCGCTCGGAGGACGTGCATGTTGAATCGGGTATTTTGTAGGCAATACAGTACCTGCTGTGGAGGAGAGGAAACGGTTTCAGGTTAAACAAAGTTGACGACAGCAAGAAAGAGCACAACCTTTCCCAAGAAGACTGAGGATTTGGGGTGACCTGAATGGAGAACGATTTCCACGGAGAAAGGTGAAAGAGGATGCTGCTAAAATAGATTCGCAACAGATTTTGAAAGACCTCGGGCTATGCTAAGGACCACGGCATTTTGGGCTGTTCCCACCATTAGCTCTATAAGCAGTGGTCTTTTCCTTGGTTCAAGCCACGGAGACCATCAAAGGATATCGCATACCAGTGGTGCTCAATAAATGTTTGTTGCTTACATGACCAGATAGGTATTTTTAGAAAGAGGGGTGACAGGATCTTATTTGTGTTTTATTTAGTTAAAAAAAGAAGACATTTATGTCCCAAGAGAATGTTTATGTCACAGGAGAGAGCAATGATGGTGGGGGTTGGAGGATAAATCCTCCAGCTTCCTCCCGCTCCTCAGCTCTACTTGCCGTGGTGGCCACGAATTTACTAACATGCCCTATATTGGTTTCCTTCTTTCTTCACTCCACTTCCTTGTTTCCCCACAAGTGCTTCCTGAGTTTACCTTGCAACTAGATGTCTCAAATTTGTTAACATTATATCTCAAGTTCTGCTCCTGGGAGAATCCTAGTCAACATAGAGTCAGAGGGTCATTATAATGGTCTACACAGAGATGATTGGTGACTGTGGAAATTGTGGTAGGCAGAATTCCATGATCCCTCCACACACACACACCAAATTCACATCTCTTGGTGTACAAATGCCTCCCAGGTATTTGGTTACCTGTTAGTCTCAGTGCTGCTGTGAAGGGATTAGCAGGAGTAATTGAGATATCCAGTCAGTTGTAACAAAGAGTGATTATCTTGAGTGAGTCTGAACTAATCAGATGTGTCCCACAAAGGGACAGCGATCTTCCTGGTGAGGGAGACTCAAAGCCTGAGATGTGATATGAAGACAATGTCCATTGCTAGTGTCGATGGGGGTGTCAAGAAATGTCAATGGCAAGAAATGTGGGCCTCTGAGAGCTGAGAGCAGCCAGCTCTCAGACTAGCAAAGAGGACCTCAGTTCTA
>PVJS01005541.1:15000-25000 GCA_004027185.1 Glis glis
CAAGGTAGCTGGCCCTCGTCTCCCTTCAGACCTGGCCTCCTCCAGCTCAGTCCTACTTGGCATTTCCAAGCGAGGTTACGGACACATATCGAGCTCAGAACTCATTGCTTTTTTGGAAAAGGCAAAATAAGAGAGGGGATTTTCCATATTCACATTTTCCCACAGAAATGTATTCATAAGCTTTAAACTTACCCGAGCTATGTTAATGTATGTGGTTGGCTTCTGTGCCAATTTTCATTGTGAATAAGATGCTAAATAAAAGGGTTCTTGTTTTCCCCCTCCGTCCTCCCCTCCCATAATTTTAAGTTCCTAAGCCCATTTTGTAAGTGACCCGGGTCTTAGCAGAGAATCAGAAACCATGTTGTTCTGTGAGCCGCTTTCAGTGTTTGCTTTAAACTCTTGATAGGAACATGGGCTTGTGACAGCAGTGGCAGAGGTAAACAGATGACTTTATATATAATGCTTTTTACAAGGTGGCTCAGTTCATTCCTAACTTTGGTCTTGGCGTCATGGAATGAACCAGGAAAATTCCGCCCCTTAACCCTACCCCGCACCTCCTCCCTTCAAGGGCAAGAAAATGTTCATTTTGCCTTTGGTTTCACAGTCCTTTTCCTACAGTACAGCTTGGATAGTATAGTATCCCCAAATCCAGAGACCCCCCAGTAGTGTCTGCAGTCCTTGTTATTGTTATTATCATTTACCCAGGTGACGGTGAATGCTCACAGTAAAAGCTGCAACCTTTCTAAGCCATGAGCTGGCATGTCCTGGCATGTCCTGGTTGTCAAGTTTCTGTGTGTTTTGGTTCAAATGTTCCCTGCCTGTATTTATTCCTGGTCACACCACACCTCCTGGGACTCTCTTTGTGGCTTTTGCTTAGCTGCTGATACAAGTTGCAGAAGACACAGGGAGGGAATTCTGCAAGATTTGAGTCGAAAGTAAAACCCCAAGGACTCCACACTTCTCAGGCATTGAGGTTGCCCATCCCCCCCATTTCCTGGAAGGTTCATGACTTCTACCCTGATTTCAACTAGCCAGAAAGATGTAGAGCTAGACGGCTATAACATATGTGGTACCTTGAGGTCCAGATTGGAAGGGAGTCTCACAGAAACCTGGACTCAAATACCAGTCCCCCAAGGAAATAGCCAGCTCCTTGCTGGGGACCTTGGGTACATTCTTAGCCCTGGATTTCTTCATCTAGAAAACAACAATAATAATAAATAATAAGAGTAGACATCTTAGAGGGTTGGGTTGAGATTATATAAAATGATGGAAGTATAATGCACATGTCTACACTCTGGTACATGGCAAGATACAGTATTATTAATACTGCTAGGTATTATGAATGTTATTGGAAATTAATAATTAACTATAATTAATATAATAAATAGTATCAGTGCCAAAATTATAATCACATCATTAATCCTTATAATCTATAATTAATTATTGATAAATAATAGCACTCCCAATATTATTAATGCGTATAATCTATACATCAGCAGTGATAATTAATAGTATTAGCAGTGATTGATATTAATATTATACAGTGATTGATCATGCAGATCCTCTTTTTCCCTCATCTGAAAAGTGGAAATATTAATGTGGTCATTGAAAAAAACCTTGCCTTTGTAGGGTTTTTTCTGTGTCTGAAGATGAGCTGAGCCAGCCCTGCTGGTGCAGGCCTGTAATACCAGTACTTGAGGCTGAGACAGGAGGATTGCAGGTTCAAGGACCCCCTCAGCAATTTAGCAAGACTTTTAGCAATCTAGTGAGACCCTGTTTCAAAACAAAAATAAGGGCTGGGTGTGTAGCTCGGAGGTAGAATGCCCTCAGTTCAATCCTCAATGCCACACAAAAAAAGATGAACTGATGGCTTCACACAGTGCCTGCTATTTGAAATGTGAGGCTTGTAATCCCCAGCTGCCATTTGTAACATGAGGTTAGTTGTCTTTCTCCAGCCCTCCCCAAAGGAGCTATCACTTTGCTTGGGAGGCTGAGACAGGAGAATCTCAGGTTCACGACCAACCTCAGCAACCTAGTGAGGCCCTCAGCAACTTAAAGAGACCCTGTCTCAAAATAAAAAATAAAATATGTCTGGGAGTGTAGCTTAGAGGTAGAATGCCCCTGGGTTCAATACCCAGCATCACACACACACACACACACACACACACACACACACACACACATTAATTACAGTCTAGTACTATACATCTTTCTCTAGTAGTTTATTAAATCTATCATACTTTTTAAGTAGTGATGAGTGGAAGTGGTACTATGAGATAACTATGTCATATAAAATATCTATGATCTCTGATTTCTCTTAGAGACAAAATCACGTGTCCTGCTCTTGCTTCTGTAGTTTGTTGTCTACATTCATGGTTAGAGGAAGGGAAACGTTTTAGTCCACGCATAGTACAAATAAGGTGGAATTTCCTCCCTCATCCAAGTCCGCAGACCTCATGAGGAGGAGGAGCTCACTTGTCCCTGTACTGTTGGAAGTTCCAGCCCAACTCCACGGTCTTCCCCCTCACTTTTACCATGTTGCCTCTGCGTGCTCTCTGACCTCCATGTAATACCCGTGGCCCACGGCCCTGGGCATATCAGATCTGGCTGAGATCCTAGGGTTCGGTGGCAGAACCCCCCTTCTACACTTGGCTATCCCAGGAAGGGTTGGCTGACTTAAAAACTATGATTTGCACTAAAATCACCCCACGCACTTGCTGGCACTCTCAAAATGAGTGAATGCATCTGGGGAGGGGCCCAGGTTTCAATATTCTAAAGAACTCCCTGAGCTCTTCTGAAGTAGGCGCTCCTTGAACAGAATGGTACTTCTGCTAAGAAATGAGCCTTTTCCAGTTTGAATACTCTTATTTTAGTAGGGTGTAGTGGTGCATGCTTGTAATCTCAGCACTTGGGAGGCTGAGACAGGAGGATCACAGGTGTTCTGCTCGCCTCAGCAACTTAGTGAGACCCTGTTTCAGAATAAAATAATAAAATAGGGCTGGGAGTGTAGCTCAGAGGTAGAATGCCCATGGATTCTATCCCCAGTACCCTGCCACACACAAACCATTCTTATTTTGCCTTTCCATATTCAGAACGAGAAATAAATTAATAGCCAATATTCAGTGGCACAGTATACAAACAGGGATGCAGCTAGAATTGAAAGTATGAAAGGAGGGAAAGAAGAATGGAAAAAAGCAAGCAAGGAAGGAAGGAAGGAAGGAAGGAAGGAGAGAGAGAGAAAGAGAGAGGGAAAATTAAAGATGTAAGTGCTATTAAACTTATGGGAAAATAAATTTTTATCAGCAAAATCCTGACTGAGATAAACATAGAAACAGCAAGAAGAAGGATGGAATGATTTCGAAATTCAACAAATATTTATTGTGTGCTTACTATATTCTAGGGCAGGGGTTACAAACAAGTGTACAGGAGCTAGCCAAGAAGATGCCGATAGGACAGATCCAAGGCCCTCACTGCCTTCTATTTACCCACTTTGAAGGAAACAAGTTCTGCTGTCGTAAGAGCGTGGCAGGCTGCACGTAACCATTTGTGCCAACAAGCCTGGGTTCACAGTGTGGGGCTGGCTCTCTAGCTCCTCGCCTCCTGGACACGAGGGCTCTATCTGCCATATCTTCCAGTTTTTCATGAGCATCTAACACCTTCATTGATGAAAAAATATCAGAAGCATCTGGTTATTATTTCTGCATACTAAATTAACTCAAAACCTAGTCACTTCAACACAGCCATTCTATTATTCGTATGGATCCTTTAGGTTAGATTTACAGGCATAGTGGGGCTGTCTTGTTTCTGCTCTACCATGTCTGAATCCTCAGCAATAACAGCCAAAGGCTGGGGAAATGAAGACGAGAAGGATGGCTGGGGGCTGGAAGCATGGGAAGGCCAGTTTACTGACATGTCTGGTGCGTGGGTTGGGAAGATGCAGTGACCAGCACTACCAATTGGAGCCACTAAATGTGGCCTCCTCACGTGGCTTGACTTCCTCCCATCATGGCGGCCTAAGAGTAGCGGGATTTCTTCCGTGGCAGCTCAGAGCTTCAAGTGTGAATATTCTCACAGATAAGGAAGAAGCTTTGTGACCTTTTATGACCCAGTCTTAGAAGTCATACAGTGTCACTTCAGCCTTATTGTCCTGGTCAAGGCGGTCACAAGCCCACACATATTCAAGGGGAGGGGACTCTGTCTCTGGCTTGGGGAGTGGTCGCTTATCTTCTAGAAGAGGGTGTGGGGCAGGAGATATTATTACAACCATGTTTGAAAAATATAATCTTTTGTAGTATCTAATTCAAAACTTTTATTTTAAAATGAGTTAAACAATCCAGGCATGGTGGTGCACATCTGTAATCCCAGTACTTGGGAGGCTGAGATGGGAGGAACTCAGGTTTGAGGCCAGCCTCAGCAACATAGTGGGAACCTCAGCAATATAATGAGACCCTGCTCAAAATAAAATAGGGCTGGGGGTGTCGCTCAGAGGTAGAATGCCCATGGGTTCAATCCCCAGTGCCCAAACAAACGAACAAAAAAGTGAGTTAAACACTGTATGTACAACATGAATCATATTTGTAGGCTAGATATAATGGGGTGGGGGTCACTAGGTTTTGACTTCTGCTTTAGGGTGTGAAAGTTCCAAGATGATTAAGATTTGGCTCCTTTTTCTTTGGAACAAAATCTAGAACTGTGGATTTTTAAAAATTCTATGGATTATATTTTCACATGTTTTGTACCCTTGCTGGAATTGAGGGGAGTTGGGGTAAGGGGAGGTATTAAGAGTAGATGTGACTATATATAAGAATAATATGGAAAATGGGCCCCTTCATTCCTAGCTCCAAGAGGTTGTAACCCGAAGAGGGACAATTGCTCCCCCATCCCCACTCTGGTGGGACTTGAAGACATTTGCATTTTTAAAATACTTTTGATAAGGTTCTGAAATATGGGCTGTCTACTGCCCCCCCCCCCCCCCCGTTGAAACATACCATTCAAAATGACCTCCCTATTGCAATTATACTCAGGAATTAAGAAATCACTCCTGTACAATGCTACCTAGATTCTTCATTTGCATGTCAATAACATGAAACTCTAGACTCAGAATAACATTGCCTGCCTCCCTCTCCATTCCTAATGAATCAAGTCTGTCTAAATATATTTGAAAATTGATGGAGGATTTAAAAACATTAACCTAAACAGGGCCCAATAGCCCAGACAAGAACACCTGCTTTGCAATTACATTATTGCTTTTTTAGTCTCATTAGTAGAAATAGTGAGCCTGAAAAAAATTCCTGGAGAACTTTCTTCTCATCGCCCTGTCTCCAGCCCCCGTAATATGGAAGGATGGGGCTAAACATCTCTACCCCTCTTTTGACCTAATAAGGGCTCTTTGGCTCTAACCAACACTGCTTCTCTCTGTGATACTGTTTTCGACCTGCTCACCAACTCACATGGTATGCCTTCGCGAGCTCTGGACATTCCATAGGGTGATTCAAAAGGTTTTAAGTGAGCCAGGAATTCTGTGCCCTTCGCTGCGATCAGTGTTACAGGGTGTGGTATGTCAGGGAGGTTTGGGTTTATTGTCCAAATGTTAATTGTGTAAATAAAGTGGCAGCCCTGGTCGTCCAATCCCAGCCCCCGTGCACTGGCAGGTGTCCAGGGAGCTGTGTGAGCACAGCCTCTGTCTGAGCTCACCTTGGCAGGTAATGGGGCAGGTATGCGGTATTAAAGAGCAGGAAGGCCATCAAAGGTCAGTAATTGTTTAACTCTTCCAGCACACACCTCTGAGTACCTGGACCACACCCAACAACCTGGCAGGACGTGCTGTGCATGACTGGATGGAGGTGCCTGATATACTTAGAGCCCAGGAATGGGTTGAGACAGGAGCGCAGGGCTGACAGGGAGCCCAGCCCCTGGCCTGCTTGAAATCTCAGGACGCAAAATGCTCCAGGGAAGCAACTGCTCTGGGTGAAATTAACCAGTTAGCCAGTCGTGTTACTTTTCAGCACCTCAGTCTCCTCATTAATGGGTAGTGAAGGATGTGGGCATATTATCCCTTGGAGACCTCTCAGCTCCACTGCGGGGCTGTAGGGGTTTCTCGCACTAGAGGAACCATCAGAATCCCTTGGAAAGCTTGGTGCAGCAGGAGCTGTAGAGGAGCCCCTTCACAGTAACTGGCTCAGAAGGTCTGGGAGAGGGCCCAAGAATTTGCATTTCTAACACATTCCCAAGGGGTTGCTAAGCTGCTAGTTTGGGAAGCACACTTTGAGAACCGCTGCTCTAGTCTCTGATGCCTGCAATGCTCTGGGGCTCTTCCCGGGCTGCTACGTGCACCTTTGGCGTGGTATGAAGAGGGCTCTTTGGCTCAAAAGGAGAGAGGATTTGATTCTCGAATTTCCCCAGCCCTTTGCTGTTGCTTCTTCCAGCCGATTGGCTGTTTGGGGAACATCAGAGTTTGGAATGAGAAAATCAAATGAGACATAGCTTCTTTAGTTAGGCCACAGGGTTGTGCCTTACCCAGCTCTGTCTTGGACTTATTTAGTAGTGTTTCTTAGATATAAGAAACATTTGAGAAATATTAATTGAATGGAAAACAGGCTTAGTGGAAAGGGGAAGATTAAGGATGGCAGTCAAAGGAGGTTTATCTTCAAATTACCATCATCAATGCCCTAGGAGTCCTAGATGCAAACCATTCAGGGACCAGACTGTTAATGTAACCATGTGAACCTGTTTTCAGTGAAGCAACCGGGAATGGCGAAGCATGTGGAAAAACAGAGGATAAGTACACACAGAGAACTTCAAGTGGTTTCCATAGTTTATTTGACCAAATTGAAGCTCTTGAGCTATCAGTCTTCAATCCCTGTGTCTTTCCAATTCTCCCATATCTTTCTTTTTTGTTGGGGGGGAATACTGGAATTGAACCCAGGGGTGTTCTACCTCTGAGCTATACCTCCAGCCCTATTTTATTTTTTTATTTTGAAACAGGGTTTCACTAAGTTGCAGAGGGCCTTTCTAAGTTGCTGAGGCTGACTGTGAACCTGCGATCCTCCTGTCTCAGCCTCCCAAGTACTGGGATTACAGGCATGTGGCACCGTGCCCAGCTGAATTATTTTTTCATTACCCTCAAGTGAGCCTTCTGGGCAAGGTTCAGTAGAAGCCTCAGGCAGGACAGAGTTAAGTCAGGAATTTCTAGCACTTGGTAAAGAAGGAGGAGTTATTGAACATTTTCATTTTGCCTTAGTTAATATTGCTCATAATCTAATTTGAAATATTTTCATCATGAACAGTGTGACATATGCTTGGGAATTCATTTTTTATCTATACTGTCATCCCTCAGTATCCATCGGAGGTTGGTTCCAGGATTCACGGAAGACGTCGAAATCAGAAGATACCCAAATCCCTTATAAAAAGATGACATGGGGCCAGGCTTGGTGATACATGCCTTTAATCCCGGTATTTGGGAGGCTGAGACAGGAGGATCACAGGTTCGAGGCCAGCATCAGCAATTTAGCGAGATCTTCAGCAACTTAGCGAGACCCTGTTTATTTATTTTTTTTTATTGGTGCATTGTAATTATACATTTAATAGGTGTTAGGCTATAAGAGTCATACATGCACACATTGCCCGATTTGCCCTCCCTCAAATCCCACCCCGTTCCCTCTGCACAATTCACAATCGCCCTGTTTAAAACTAAAACAGTAAAAAGGGCTGGGAGTGTAGCTCAGAGATAGAATGGCCCTGGGTTCAATCCCCAGTACAAAAATAAATAAATAAATAAAAATAAAATGGCATAATGTTTCTGTATAACCTAACCTATGCACATCTTCCCACACACTTTAAATTATTTTAGATTATATATAGTACCTAAACAGTATGAATGCTTTTTTGTTTTGTTTTGTTTTGTTTTGTTTTGGTACTGGGGATTGAACGTACCAAGGGACATTTTACCTCTGAACTCTACCCCCAGCCCTTTCTTTTCTTTTTTAATTTGGAAATAGGTTCTTACTAAGTTGATGAGGATCTTGCTAAGCTGCTGAGGCTGGCCTCGAATCTTCAGTCCTCCTGTCTCAGCTTGCCAAGTACTGGGATTACAGTTGTGTACCATCACACCTGGCTATAAATGCTGTTTAAATAGCTGTTATACTGTATTGTTTAGAGGTTAATGACAAGAAAACAGTTCACACATGTTTAATATGAGCACATTTTTTTAAAGTATTTTCTATCCAAAGTTGGTTGTACCAGCAGATGTGGAAGGACACCGAGAGCCGACTGTACTCTAGAATGTCATGGTCTACTGTTTCTAGAGCAGCTCCCAGCGGTCTCCCGCCAGGAACTCACAGCCTTGCTGTATTTCCCTCTTATTTATTTAGTTAGTTAGTTAGTTATTTAGTTATTTTTGCGGTACTGGGGATTAAACCCAGAAGCATTCTACCTCCGAGCTATACCCCCAGCCCTATTTTATTCTTTATTTGAAACAGGGTTTATTTTGAAACAGGGTTTCACTAAATTGCATAGGGCCTCGTGTTGCTGAGGCTGGTCATGAATCTGCATAGGGCCTCGTGTTGCTGAGGCTGGTCATGAATCTGCGATCCTCCTGTCTCAGCTTCCCAAGTACTGGGATTACAAGCATGCACCACCATGCCTGGCTTTCCCTCCCTTTTAATGTGAACTCAACCCAGTGACTTGTTTCAAGCAAATAGAATATGGCAAAAGTGATGGGCTATCTCTTGAGATTAAATTAAAAAACCCATCCATCTTACTTTTACTCCTTCTTGCTATTGCTAGCTCATTCTCTCTCTCTCTCTCTCTCTCTCTCTCTCTCTCTCTCTCTCTCTGGCTTTCCTCGAAGCTGGAAGTTTCTGGCCACTCAGACCTTCCCATAAGAGCACGGATGTGGCCCACACCTTGATCACAGCCTTCAAACAGATGCTGGAACAAGGAACCCAGAAAAGTCATAAGATTCCTGAGACGCAGAACCCGAGATAATAAATTCACATTGTTTGAAGATGCTAGGTAAGAGGTCATTTTTTAATGCAACGTGAGATAATTAAGACGAATTTGTTGACATTGGTTGTTTCCTAGGAACCGGGTAGTCAGCATTTGGAAAACTGTAAACCTAAGGCCAGTGGCGATGCGGAGCCGTCTTGAACCAGGTGGTGGGACGCAGTTGTCCACATCTCTTCCTAACTCTGTATTCAGGAGTGGCATGTTAAAAGCATGAAATCAGCCGGGCGTGGTGGCGCACGCTTGTAATCCTAGTACTTTGGGAGGCGGAGACCGGAGGATCCGGGTTCGCGGCCAGCCTCAGCTCTCTCTCTCTCTCTCTCTCTCTCTCTCCCTGTCTCTCTCTCTCTCTTTCTCTGTCTACTTAGTGAGGCCCTCCGCAACTTCGTGAGACCCGGTTTCAAAATAAAGGATAAAAAATAGGGCCGGGGGTGTAGCACGGAGGTAGAATGCCCCTGGGTTCAATCCCCGGTACCGCAAAAAAAAAAAAAAAAAAGCATGAAATCAGTATGATGGGAGTATTTCTGCAATGGCAATCAGAAAACAACTTCGAGATACAGTTTACTCCCATACCACTGTACTTCAAAAGCTCTACTCTAATCCTCAAACATGCTTTATTTTGGGTGAACATCAGAAACCCAGTAAATTAGTAAAATAGGTATCAGGAGTGGTTTCGCATTGATGGAACTGGGGTTATCTAAGCTACGTGGATTATGGGGGATGTTACACAGGGCTCTTCCCATGCATGAACAGGTGACCCCACGAGTCTTCAGACCTCTGAATAGCATTTCAGTTTAGGAATATGAAATAGTCCTATCTCTGTCTTTGGCTTTTTTATGGATGGATTTTGTTATCTGACTTGGGCTTGATTTTGCCCCTGGAATTTTTTTTTTTTTTGGTACTGGGGATTGAACCCAGGGGGATTCTATCTCTAAGCTACACCCCCAGACTGGTTTTATTTTTTGCTTTGAAACAGGGTCTCACTAGGTTGCTGAGA
>PVJS01005541.1:30000-63757 GCA_004027185.1 Glis glis
ACATTTTGGATTGTCATAACCAGGAAGGAGGACACTGGCATTCTGGGGTAGAGGTTACAGATGCTGCTAAGTGTTCTAAAGTACATAGGACAACTCTCAACCACAAATAATTATCCAGCTCCAAATATCAAAATATGCTAAGGTTGAAAAACACAGAATTAGGACAAGAAGTGACCCCCGCCCCACCCTGCCCTGTGCCCAGAGGATCATGTATATCAAACAGAAAAAAAAAGCACACAGCAAAGACAATGAATGTGTGGTTTTGCTTCTCAAATTCATAAGAAAATCCTTTACTCAAATTGGACAAATAGGAATTTTGAGAGGAAAGAAGCAGAGGGGGAAATAGACAACAGGGTTGTTGACCATAAAACTGTCGTGTAGATTCAGAGAATAGATTTTCATTTCCAAAGGAGTTTCATCTGGAAATAATCATGCAAAAGCAGTATTATTAAGCATTATAACTGACTGATGAGGATAAAGACTTCTAATCCCCAAAGTTCTTCTAAATGACTTAATATCACACTCTACTGAAAAATAGTGATGCATCTACCATGTAAAAACTCCTCAACAGCCAGGCACGTTGGCACACTCCTGTAATCCCAGTGACTCAGGAGGCTGACGTCCTGATGGAAAATTCAAGGACAGCCTGGGCGACTTAGCAGGAACCTATCTCAAGATAAAATAAAAGCAGTTGGAAGCTTAGCTCAATGGTAGAGCACCCCTGGGCTCAATCCCTAGAGTCACAAAAATGAAATGAAAAACTCCTCAATATACAG
Source organism: Glis glis (assembly GCA_004027185.1). Taxonomy (NCBI): domain Eukaryota; kingdom Metazoa; phylum Chordata; class Mammalia; order Rodentia; family Gliridae; genus Glis; species Glis glis. The sequence continues at coordinate 30,777 of PVJS01005541.1, forward strand.
TAGTGCTCTTAAAATTGCATACAAACTATTGCTTATTATACTATCTTGACCATAATTGTGCAATGCTTGTGTGTACCATTCCTGCCTCAACTCTGCCTCCACCTTTCAGATTCATCGGCCGCCCTTCACCACCCTCTCTTCAGTGTCCCAGGGCTGACTCTTACTGACCACACCCTGTGGATTCTCTTGTTCTTTTCTCTTTCTTTCCTTCCTTCATTCCTTCGCGTGTGCACATGCATGCATGTGTGTGTGTGGGGGGGTGGTATTAGGAATTGAACCTGGGGGTGCTTTACCACTGAGCTACATCCCCATCCCTTTTTATTTTGTACTTTGAAGCAGGGTCTCACTAAGTTGCCCAGGCTGGCCTCGAACTTACAATCCTCTGTCTCAGTCTCCCAAGTACTGTGATTATAGGCGTGTGCCACCATACCTGGCTAGATTCTCTTGTTCTTTCATTTCTACCTGGATCAGTTCATGGGAGGCACTGACAGAGGAACAGAGGGCGGAATGAGAGAGAGATCAGATACTTATTCCCCTCCTCCCACCCAGGCTTATCAGGTCTTTCTGCCATTTGCTACAGGCGTCCATGATTACAGCTCCTGCTGGCTGGCACCTCCTTCGTGGTCCCCATTCTCCCTGGCCTCTGTCAGCTCTACCTTCCTTCTTTTGCCCTTTGCAGGTCTCAGAGCATCTCAGTCTCTTTTATGGGTTCCATTAAAGTTATCCACAGCTCATAGAGCCACGGGAACCCTCATCCATTGCTGGTGGGATTGTGAAATGGTACGGCCACTCTGGAAGACAGTTTGGCAGTTTCTTACAAAGTTTTACATAGTTTTAACATATGATCTAGCAACTGTGCTCCTTAGTATTCACTCAACTGAGTTAAACTTTTAGGTCCACACAAAACCTGCACATAAGCCAGGCGTGGTGGCACATGCTTGTAATTCCAGTACTTGGGAGGCTGAGCCAGGAGGATCTCAGGGTTGCAGCCAGCCTCAGCTACTTAGTGAGGCCCTCCGAAACTTAATGAGACCCTGTTTCAAAATAAAGAATAAAAAATAGGGCGGGGGGGGTTGCTCAGAGGTAGAATGCCCCCGGGTTCAATCCCCAGTACCACAACAAAACAAAACAAAACAAAACAAAACAAAAAATAAAAGCACATAGATATTTATAGCAGCTTTATTTATAATTACCAACAATTAATAGCAGCCAAGATGCTCTTGAATAGGTGAATGGATCAAAAACAAAAACAAAAACCCTGTAGTCATCCAAACAATTAAATATTATTCAAAGATAAAATGAGATGAACTATCAAGTCATAAAAAGACACAGAGGAGCATTCAATACATATTAAGTGAAGGAAGCCTGTCCCTGAGGGCTACATACTCTATGACTTCAACTCTGTGACTTGGTTGAAAGGCAAAATTATGGAGACTGGAAAAAATCAGTGGTTACCAGAGATAAGTAGAAGAAAGGGAGCGATGACTAGGTGGAACACAGGAATTTTAGGACAGTTAACTACTCTGCATGATACTGCAGCGGTGGATGAAAGTCATTGTGCATCAGTTAACATTCCTAGTGTGTACTGCACAAACAGTGAACTCTAATGTGAACTATGGACTTTATAATAATTCATCAGTGTTGCCTCATGAACAAAGAAGCACATCAAATACAAGATGTTCATAATAGGGGCAACTGTGGGTGGTAGAGGGGGTAGAAGGTAACTCTGGACTTTGCCCTCAACTTTTCTATAGGCCAAAAGTACTCTAACAATAAAGTCTGTTAATTAAATATATTAATTAAATGCACATATGAGGGGAAAACACTACCCACACCTGTATGCATAACCCCATCATTAATTTCTCTTTAGTTAACACTCTTCCCAAGGAAATTCTTTTTCATCCCAATGCCTGAGTATCTTCAGTTGTATCAAAAAGATATTGTAAAAATAATGAAAATGGAAAAGGTGATGGCATTATCAAAACTTTGCTGCTCATAAAATGCATGCCAGACACCAAAGTATCAGTGGCTCTTCATTTTACCAATGCTGAAAAATGGATTAAGGGAATAGAATTTTATTTCCTTGACAATCTCTGAGCTTACGAAAGAATGACCAAACAACCTGGTTTGCTGGGGACAATTCTGATTTGCGCCTGTTTTCTGAATGTGATGATTAACAGCATATTATTTTCCTCTCAAAGGTGTTCTAGTTTAGACAATAAATTATATTATTGTTGTGCCTCAGAACCTCTACTTGGGAAAGAAGCTAAAAGTATCATGAAGAGTCCAGTCCTACTGAACCCAGCCTGTCTGTTTGGGCAATGTCTGGAACAGATAGACTAGACTGAGAACAGAGGTGTGGCTGCCAGGACCAAATGTTCCCAAAACAAATGGTTTTATCAGATGAATCTATAACCTAGATTTTAAAATGACTGAATGTAACTCCTATGGTAAAAGCAAATCAGCCTAAATTGTATAAGGATCGGCTAAAGTTGAACTTTAGGCCACGGGAGATCCTCAAAGCTTGAACTATGAGAGTGGTGTTGGTGAACTTTGAGAGGTTATCTGCCTAGCCTCCAGACCGCAGATAAGGAACAGAGCACAGGGGCCTTTGCTTTTACATCTACATATCTACGAGGCAGTGCCAGAAGCCACTTCTCCACCTGCAAGCACCGGGACCTCCCAATTACCCTTCATGAGTATCTGTTCATTCAACAAATACTAGCTGGGCACATTGTATGGGAAATATAATGGTGTATAAGGAAAATCAGACAATTATGTTCTAATGGGAAGAGACAACCAACAAAAAAGTGACCAAGTCAGTATGATAATTTATATACTGATGAATGCTCTGAAGGTTATAGACAGGAACTCTCTCCAGACATGCTCATTCAGCTAATTCTGAAGAGGACGGGGAGCCGCACATGTGAAATGTCAGGGGTCCAGCCCACGGCCCCTCTGGAGTTCATGAAACTCCAGAGTGTGCCAAGTGGGTGAACAGTGTGCCAAGAGGAAGTATGATAAATATTTGAATGGGTTTTCTTGATAAGCAAAAAGGAAACCAGAATTCCAGGTAATTGTTGCTGGCACTTCAAGCACTAGAAGAGAATTGCTTCTCTTGTGAGGAGTCATTTATTTTTACTGGTAATTGTCCCCATGAAAATGTATCTCTAAAACTGAGCTAAGTCATGTCCACCCATCTCCCTTATTCCAAGGCTCTCCCAGTTACGATTGCTGCATGACAGATTACCCCAAAACCAAGTACTAAAAACCATGACAACAGTTATTTTGATCATCATTCTATAATCAGGGCAGGGCTTCATGGGAATAGCCCATCTTTGCTACACTTAATTTTAACTAGCTCAAAAGAAGAGTCCTGAATTCACCCAAAAGATTACACGTCTGGCAGAAAAAGCATTTCTGGCCAAAAGACTTAGCTAGCATTTCTATGTGGCCTGAGCTTCCTTGCAATGTGAAGGCTGGTGGTGTGCTTCCAGAGCAAGAGAGAGAAACCAAAGGAGTACTGTGGCTTTTTATGTCTTAGCTTCAGAAGATACATATCATTACTTTAGCAATATTTGATCAAGTATAGAAGTAACAGACACTTCCTAGATTCAAGGGAAGGAAATAGAGATCCCATCTCTCATTGGAAGTCACAGTGTAATAAGAGACTGTAAGATAGAATATATTGGTGCAGCCATTTTGGGGAAATAACATCTTGAATAAAGCTGTATCTTTGGACTTCTGATAAGAAGCTCCTATTCTTCCACTTTATATGACAGAAGCCCAGAATACCATACTGGGCAACTGTAGAGGGTGCAGCAAGAAAGGAACTGCGTGACCCCCCCCATCCTCATTGGTGAGCAGGCAGACCAGGAAAGCCAAGAGACTCGTTTATTAGTAATTGTTGTCCTGTGTATTTGAATTAAACTGTCATTGTAAATAAGTTTGGAAAACTTTGAACAAAGTAAACTGATTTTCTATGTGCCCCACCTTCTTAGAAACTTTTTTAAGATGTGCATGTATGTTCTCCAAGAGGGAGGTATAGTATGAAATTGTCTCCATCTCGTTTGAGCATGCGACCCTTCAACAGCTCATGGGGCTGCTTAGGAAATTTCATTTCACAAATTTGTCCTGATGAAGGTTGTAGTAGATCCACAGAGTGGGATGTTCCATGGATTTATGAGGGAATGGAAAAATGTTCTTCCAGGTTGAAGCTGTGAAAGGAACGTAACATCATTTTTTTCAACTCTGATTGCAGAATTGTGTACCCTATGGTACCTGAATGAAAGAGCCGAGCTGAGTGTGTTCAACAAATATGTTGTTTCCGGTATGCCAGGATTTAAAACCAGAGCCTATTAGCACAAGTGTTTCCAGGGATTGCTACTGATGTAATCTTTCAGGGGAAAGGCTGGTCCATCTATAAATGACTCAAGATGTGATGGACAGGAGGAAGCCAAGCGGGTGAGTAAGGATTGATACATGCGGCTGACTGAGCTCGACTTCACCCTGCCTCCTGTGACCAAGTTCACTACCTGAGAGCCATGAAATGAGGCAAGAATGTCGTCCACGACCGCAGTAATGCACATAAAGTCTGTAGGTTAGAAATCTAGACCAAGCTCAGGGTGCCAAGATTCCACTTAGACAAAAGGGAAATACATCTGTGGATATTAATGAGAGACACAGACATTCCATGGGAGTTCAGAACCTGGAAATTAGAAAGACCAGAAAGAGATCTAGAAGGATATGACAGGGGGCAAATTTCATAGGAGTTTGCAACATGATATTGGGATGGAAAGAGCTTGGTTTGCTTTCAGCAGCAGGAGGAAAATCTCCATTTCACACAGTACAGAAGGAACATTTTCACTCCTTGGGACGCCGGGTGAGGCCTCACCTGGAATACCATCTCCATATTTGGCACTTTGTTAGCATAGGGGAGTGGGTAACTTGGCTGCAATTTCGAGAGGAATGCCTTTGGGTCTGGTTTTGCTGATTAAATTAATCAAATCCTGTTGGCCTTCTGGGTGTCTTAACTCCCAACAATCCCCTTAGGATGCACATTCAGGAAGACTGTGAAAATCCTGGAAGATTCCAAAGGAAATGTTACTGCCCACAAGTATATGAGTGTTGAAACAGCCAAGGACGGAAGGAGATTATTGCTTTTGGAGAGTGTGGAATTTCAGAGACCAAAGAAGACGCTCCATCCTCGAAACACTTCAAGTTTTATACGAGGCCTCTGGTGGACCGCTTGGACTCATCCTGCCTCTGCACACTTCGGAATAGCTTCAGGATTACAGTGTCTGATGATCTTTCCAACCATGACTCCTCTCTGATACTGGCAAGGAGGCTTGGAAAAGGTGAGATACCATATGGTATTTAATAGCTAAATGATTAAATTGTGTTCTTCTTTCTGTTGGATAAGAAAAAAATGTGTTTGAAGAATGGAATGTATTAAAAGCTTTTTACACCTAGGGAAAAGTACTGTTTCAGATCTGGGCACATGTTCACTACAATCAGGATCATTATCACACCTGTGTGGTTTCTAGTTTTATTAGAAAACCCACAGCACACTGATATAATACGATTGTTCACTTTCGTCTCCGTGGAGCAGCTCCAAAGGACTTATCTTTACCACCCTCGTCCACATTCCTCGGACTGCTGTCCTCTGACCGTCTACTCTCTGCTTACTTGCATTTCCCCCCTTCTTCTCCATCTCTCGCATTCTCTGCCCTTCTTCTGCCTAGAGTTGTGTGTGAGTCCAGGCGGTTATAAGAAATACCATGGACCGTGTGGCTTTATAATCAACAGAAATTCCCTTTTCATGGTTCTGGAGCTGGACGCTAAAGATAAGAGAGCCAGCGTGGCCAGGTTGTGGTGAGGGCCCATCTTCCAGGTGCAAACTGCGATCTTCTCCATCATCTCACACGGTGGAGAGGGAGTGAGGCGAGGCGACTCTCTGCGTCACTAATCCCGTTCTTTATCAAGCTCTCTACCTTCCTGCCTTAATCTCTTCCCAAAGGTCCCACCTCCTGAAACCATCACCTTAGTGCTGAGAGCTTCGACATGGATTTGGAGGCCACGAGAACATTCTAGCCCATTGCAATCTGTGGCTTTCCTTCACTTTTTACTTCCTTCTCCTACTGTAGACTCTATCTTGCTTTTTATTTACTCCTTTAGGGCTCTAGTCATTTCCCTTATTCTCATTTCCTTGGTTATAAACCATCCTTTACATATAAGGATTTTTTTCTTCAAAGGAACTTTCTAGCAATTGTCTTCTAATTCCCAAAGATTTTGTGTGTGTGTGTGTGTGCAAGATGAAATTACCTTTTGGAGTAGAGGTATCTTCTCCATGAATTGTTTGGTTCTCGGCCCAAAATTAGAAGGAGGAAATTAACGCCTACTAATTCACTTATTTAAAAAAACAGTGAGTATAAAATAGCTTATAAAAAGAAACTTAAATATTTCCCCATTTTCCCAGCTTGTTGACTGGCAGGCTTCATTGACCCTAAGTAAGGAGATGATGGCAGGCTCTGTGGACAGGTAGAGATTGCAGCTTCAGGAGACTGGAAGTCAGAAAGCTTGGGCCCACTGGGATCTGATGGATACATTTGAAGTGAGCCTTTTAGTATAGAGATAATTTAAATGTCCAGAGAGAAGAAGAAGAGAACGTGTCATTTTAGACGGAGGACGTATTATAACATGGGACAGTTTAGAGATTAATGGGCAGAGAGGGAGGAGTGGTGAATGGTGTTGAAAACTGTGGTGGGGGCGGTGGTAGAAAGCTTCAGTATTATAAGCGGTAACATGCATATAAATAAATAACACTTGGGAATCACATGCAAATTGGCTTGAATCTAGGCTTCTCCACACACTGGCTGAGTTACCTGGTTGAGCCTAGGGAAGGGGAAGGGTAAGAAAGTAGTGAATCCATGGAATTACTGTCATAAACAATGTGTATATATGAGATTATACCAACATCATTCTCAGTGCTACATGTGGGGGGGAGGCGGGGGGAGGTGGGGGGGGGAGGGACACCAAGAGCTGTGTGCATGTTTGTTAACACCAAACTGATACTCATTGTGATGTGAGACTACAATGCACCAATAAAAAATAAATAAATAAAATAAAATAAAATAAAATGAGATTCCTATCACCAGCCTTGGTCTCTAATCTTTAAAATGAGATTCCTGTCACCTACATTTCAATGTTATGAAAACTACTATTTCTGAGTTTGTAAAAATTAAATTAAGCGATGGCAAGCAATTCTTTGTATAGTATCCAGTGTTGGGTAAAATCTCTAACACATGGTGGCTGCTATCACACTGAAAGCCAGCACATTTGTTACAAGGAAAGAAGGGAGGGCTTTCAAACTGTCTTGAGTGTATAGATGTCGACTGTGGAAGGAAATGAGGTGATACCCAGGTGTATAAACATATCTGTGTGTACTCACTTGGCTTGCGGGTCCCAGTTCTCTACCCCTTTCTGTATTTATTCTCTGTATCTTGAATGGTGCTCTCCTCCTATGGGGTGTATATAATTCCCCACCCTGAAGGTGGCCAGTGGGCCCGGCAGCAATTATGACATAAACACAGCCCTGAAAAGAGCTTGCATGATTTGGTTTGCTTGCCTTTTTCCTTCAGCCATCCTCAAGAGAAGAACATGCCCAGGCTAGCCCACAGATCCCAGGAGGAGGATCAAAGCCACCTGGAGCAGAGACACCCCTAAACTCAGTGGAGATCAGAGGAATTACCCAGCCAAGTACAGTCTAGGTCAGCCCACTCTACAGGCCTACAGACATGTTTCATCAACCAGTTCGAGGATGATTTGTTCAGTAGCATTATTATGACAATAGATAGCTAATACAAAATATGTGTGTACGTGTATGATGCATATGTTTTTATGTATGTCTGAAAAACTTTAATTATAATACTTAATTTCATGCTACAGGTATTTGCTCTATGATATTATGAATATTTTAAATATTTAAAAATTTTTCCCAAGAAAACTATATCTTTATAGGACCCTAGCTGGTATGTAGTAAACATTTATATGTCCATTATACCTCCATGGTCTTTTTTTTATTAAAAGAGAGAAAGAGGAAATGAGAGAAAGAGGAAGTGAGAGGAACAGGAAGCGAAAGGAACAGGAAATAAAACAGAGCTACCTCCATGGTCTTCAAAGAGGTATTTATTTCCCATTGGAAGCTGGGTTATTGCTTACACAGCCTTTTCCTAGGTCTAGACCATTGTGTTGTATCCAGTGAATATCATGGTATGGGTTGACCCAGGCAATGGCAATTTTATCATTGCAACACATATTCTGTTGTGAACCTTTTGTTTCTCCCTAAACTTCAATGGAAAAGAAGTATGGACGTTCATTTCAATGAGATACCAACTTGATTGCCATTTTTAGAAGGGATTCTAGGTATCAAACTATTACTGCAAATGGGCCTCCATAGTCACCAATAGAGTTGCCCAATTTTTTCATCAGAATTCACTCAAAGGTGATTAAATACTGACAACCTCCTGTCAGCAAATGGTGCAGGTAATAGTAAGGAAAGGAAAAATGTGGAGAACAGTTGAAAGAGTCAGAGAGAAAGATGTGCTGGGGCAAAGAAGGGGTTTTGTTAAACTTTTGGCAGTTTACAGTGGATGAAATGAAGGCATTGGACGAAGCTTTAAGTTTAGCCATTATATGTGTCTGTACATGCAAAGTACTTCAAATAGTAAGTGCTCAAAAGATGTTGAAATGTGTTGTTTCAAAAAGTTGGAACAAAACAAAACAAAACAAAACAGAAATTTCTCTAGAAGTTATTTTTTAAAATAAGTCAATCATTTTCTACTTGTGCTTTGACATTTGAAATACCCCTATAGCCAGGTATAGTGGTGCATACCTGTAATCCCAGTATTTGGGAGGCTGAGATAGGAGGAGGATTACAAGTTTGAGGTCAGTCTTAGTAATTTAGAGAGACCCTCAGCAATATACCAAAACCTTGTTTCAAAATGAAAAATAAAATTGGGCTGAGGATGTAATTTGGAGATAGAATGCCCCTGGGTTCAATCCCCGGTACCAAAATAAATAAATAAATAGCCGGGTGTGGTGGCGCATGCTTGTAATCCCAGTACTTTGGGAGGCAGAGACCAGAGGATCCGGGTTCGCGGCCAGCCTCAGATCTCTCTCTCTCTCCCTGTATGTCTGTCTGTCTGTCTCTCTCTCTCTCTCTCTCTCTCTCTCTACTTAGCGAGGCCCTCTGCAACTTCGTGAGACCCGGTTTCAAAATAAAGTATAAAAAATAGGGCTGGGGGTGTAGCGCGGAGGTAGAACGCCCCTGGGTTCAATCCCCGGTACCAAAATAAATAAATAAATAAATAAATAAATAATTAAATTTAAAAAGAGGGAAATACCCCTTTATCCTTTTCTCATCTATTCTCATGCCTTTTAGGATGTGGAACACAGTACATTAAACACAGTCACATAGCCACCAGCTTTTAGTCAAGCGACCCCCAGATAGTAAGAGCACACAATAATCCTTTTATTCTTTCTCTTTGTTCTTTCCTCGTTTAACAGTTTTGGACAATTACTATTTGTGTGACACTCTTCCATGGCCATGGAAGACGTGGTGTGAAGTGGTTCCCTGCCCTCAGAGCTCAGACTCAGGTGGAAGCAATGACCCGCAGAGCTGTGAAGAGTGCCAACAAGACGGGCAAGAATGTCTTAAGGGGCAATGAGTAACTGAGCCATCATTTCTAAAGAAAGAGAAATTGCAAGAAACGGAGGGGCATATTCACATAGTACTCTGCATTGGGAAGGGGGCAATGGGGGGGCACCAAATGCTGAGTGCTTATATGTCAATGTCAACACGATTTACATTATGATGTGAGACTACACCAATAAAAGCACATAAAAAAGAAATGGGAGGGGTTTTAAATAATCCTTCTCATATGAGATTAAAAACTAATTTGGGAGGCAAGGAGTCAAGTTGCTTGCACTCTAATTAAGAAGGTAGTGGATGGAAGCCTAGTTCTCCGCCCTCTGCACGGACTCTGCTTGACTTAAGTAGCTAAGACGATGGGGTTCAGAGGCACCTTGGATTTTGTGAAGACAGCTTTCTGCTTCTGCCTCTTGGGCACGCAGGACCTTATTTGTGGGTAAATTCAGCCACTGCTTAGATCCTCTTATATTTCCTATTCTTTTGTCTTTTATCTGTCAATCACCTTAAAGCCTTTTTTAGGAGATATTAAAAAAAAACTAACTAGTGAAGACTACAAGAGCACCATTTGTCTTCCTCACCTCTCAGTTTTCTCAATTATAAAAATGAAAAGCCTGAATTAAGTTAGCCCAAGTTTATTTTTTCCCCTTACTCTAAAGCTTTAACATTACACGAATGAAGGCAGGATTGTTCATGAATGAAAAATAGCTTAATTCAGTCAATACTCACAAGTAGCAGACATGGAGACTTCCTATGTAAGAACATAAATAACTTGGCTTAAAATCACTGGGCGAAGTTGATATATTAGAGGGTTTCAATTGTAAACTCTTCCTCTCCAAACAGGGCATTTATTTTGTTCTAAGGCTGGTTGGGGCATATAAATAAATAAGAACACAAATGTCCTTGTATGCCAGATATATGGTGACATACATGAGGTCTTGTGGGACATCAAATTCATCAATGATGCATTTCAATTGCAGAAAATTTTTTAACGACCCAGCAATTTTAAGGGTTTATTGGCCATATCAAATGTATATTCTTAGTGGAAAAAAGATAAAGAATGTGTGTTTATTCTTGACCTTAAAACAAACAAAACCCTAAAGGGTGTTCTAGTCTTGAATCATTATCCATCAACATTTATCAACCAACAGGAGAAGCTTCACAAAAGGACAGGTTTGGTTTCCTTGGTGATTTTTTTTTTGGGGGGGATTGAAGGAAAAAGGTGGGAAATGGGAGTAAAGACTATGGAAAGCATCCTACAATAACAGTGGAAATCATTAAGCAATTACTGGGAGCTACAGAGCTAGTAAGTTTCTGAGCTGTTCTCATAAGAAGTTCACTAGAGGTTATGGATGAAGCATATTTCTGGTCATTTATTAATTTAATTCCAGTGACATTTGCCTGATGATTTATTATCCCTGAATATAAGACTAAAATTTTTTTTCAGGAAAAATATTGAAGTAAAAATACAGCCTTGATAAAAAAAATAGAGAGGCACGAGTTAAGAAAACTGGAAGGAAGGGAAGAAAATAGAGGTATTAGAGCAAGAGAGAAAAGAGAATAAGATATATTGCTTTCAAATCCAACTCCACCCAGAGGTTACTCATAAATGATTTGGACAATCACATTCTTAGCGCAAAATCAAACTTCTAATTGCTGCCATCACCATCAAAATTTCTAAATCAACAGAGGACGCCGGCTTCTGAGTAATGAAGATGGAATTTATCCTCTAGGAATTGATTAATTTTAATCATTAAGATAAGAATGCCAAGCACTATCATGTTGATAAATATTTTGTAGCTTTAAATTCATCACTTGTGTGGACAAAAAGGTAATACAACACTTAAGACAAAAAAGACCCTATAATTACTTTGAGTAGGTGCTCTGGCCTGGGGTTTTGGCACATCAGGGTGTTTTGCACATCTGGCTGCATTACCCACACAAGACTTCATGTATGGGCAGTGCAGCCAGGTTCGCAGGTAGGACATGGCTTAGGTGTAGTCTTAGAGACTGTATCTGTCTCTGGCTGCTCCTCTCTTCCTCTCTTTGCTTCCCTGGCTGTGAACTGAGTGCTACTTTCCTCCTCCACCATCCCCTAAAGCCTTGTCACCAAGCCGTCCTGTGTGGAGAGCCAGCCGACCATGGACTGACCTCTGAAATCCTGAGCCATAAAATAAACCTCTCTTCCTCTAAGTTGTGATTGTCAGGTATTTTGGTCACAGCGACATAAAAGCTGACTAATGCACAGGGCAAAAATCATCTTTGCAAATAGGAATGTCACAGAGAAGAGACACGAGCTTAACTAGATGAGCATTCATGTTGAAAAGGAGATGTGCTTTAGACACTTGAACTGATGTTTCTGTAGCTTTGGTTCCTAGAAATAAATGAAAACATGTCAACAAGGAGATGAGCAGGGATGATATTCTACAATTTTCGTCATCTTTGGCTTTGGAACTGATTGTATGGGTCTTTTTTTTCCAGTAAAATTATCTTTTGTTTAAGCTAGTAATTAAACTTTCACATTCTCCAGTGAGTAGCGAATGTTGGGTTTCTAGAAGTGTGCTGAGAGACAAAGGACAGACAACTTGATATTTCCAGGTAATATGTTCATAGCTGGTAACTAAATGTGTTAGATTTCCACTACTAAGTGTTGGGAATTTTGTGTGTTCTATGATCAAAATTCTGATTTGGTCTCGTCTTCATTAATACCACCATTCTCAGAAATGTTCAAATTAAAAACAATTTCATAGCCGGGCATGGTAATCCCAGTACTTTGGGAGGCGGAGACCGGAGGATCCGGGTTCGCGGCCAGCCTCAGCTCTCTCTCTCTCCTTAGTGAGGCCCTCCGCAACTTCGTGAGACCCGGTTTCAAAATAAAGTATAAAAAATAGGGCCGGGGGCGTAGCGCGGAGGTAGAACGCCCCTGGGTTCAATCCCCGATACCGCAAAAAAAAAAAAATTCATTTATATTATAGTCAAAGGTTCATGAAAAAATTCCAGTGAAACAAAATCGATCCACTTTTTCTTCAACGTCTCCTATCCCCTAGCAGTCCCTCTGAAATTCATACTTCTGGACACTTGTAGACTTTTGTTCACCTAAAGTATGTGAGTCAGCTGTGGAATAAATGCTATAAATAGCCAGAATGAAATACCTATTTTCTAAACTAACCCTTGTTCCCAACTTGTGCCTCTTATCCCCAATTTCCCAAGGCCCACACTCCAGACATACAACTGTCTCTTTTCTACTGAGAAATCAGGGAGATTGGGTGGGGGTCACACTCTTCTAGCAAGATGAAACCAATCCAGGCCCCGTCTCACTGGATACCCACAGGGGACCACAGGGGAGGGAAGCTGCTACTAGAACATGGTCACCAAATTCCCTTGCTGGCCCCATTGAAAAAGCAATATAAGTCACCAGTGGTGCCTGGCTCCTTTTATTTTATCCTTGTGTTTACTTTTGATTAACATTTCACACTCTTTTATTTATTTTGGATTGATTTCAAAAGAATAGAACCACTCAGCTCCCACCTTGGGAGCTGACAGGGAGGTAGCAGTGGATTTTTTTTTTTCGGTACCAGGGATTGAACTCAGGGGCATTCTACCTCCGCGCTACACCCCCGGCCCTATTTTTTATATTTTATTTTGAAACCAGGTCTCACGAAGTTGCAGAGGGCCTTCACTAAGTAAAGAGAGAGACAGGGAGAGAGAGAGAGCTGAGGCTGGCTGCGAACCCAGATCCTCCGGTCTCCGCCTCCCAAAGTACTGGGATTACAAGCATGCGCCACCACGCCCGGCAGCAGTGGATATTTGATTGGATACATCTTTATTCAGGGACTGGAAACTAATGCATTCTTAAGAAATTTTCAACATGGTTTGGTATCTTCCAAGATAAAAAATGGGCCTCCCTCTCCCATGACAAAGTGAATTGGAGACAGAGGATTTCACCATGATGGACACGTGAGGCTGCTGGACAGACTTCCTTTCTTGTCTGTTGCCCTGCTCCAGTCTAACTTGATGAACAGGAGACTTTCTGGCATGCCACTTCTCCGTCTGACTTTCCCTCTCATTGACTTCCCACTGCAGTTCACATAAAAGTCATGCCTGATGCAGACCTCCAAGAGTCTATGTGACGGGCCTTGTTGACATCCCCCAAACTCATATTGTGCCCAGTCCCTCCGGTTCAAGTCCACTTTGAGATTAAGACTGGCTTGTAGTTCCTCCTCCTTGGAATATTCTTTCCCTGGTCTTTTAAAACCACAGCTCTGCCAGTCATAGTGGCGCACACCTGTAATCCCAGTACTTGGGAGGTTGAGACAGGAGGATGTCAAGTTCAAGGCCAGCCTCAGCAACTTAGCAAGACCCTGTTTCAAAATAAAAAATAACAAAGGCTGGGGGTATATCTCCCATAGGTTCAATCTCCAGTACCAAACAAAAACAAAACAAAACAACCCACAGCTCCAATGTCACCTCTTTGGAGACACTTTCTCATCCCTATCCCTTTTAGCTAAACCATCCACAGCCTCACATCACCCTATTCTGTTTTCTGTCCAGCATCTACCAGTCACTTTCTTACTTACTTGTGTACTTGTGTATTGCTTATCTCTCTTCACAAGCAGAATATAAGACCCAAGGTGGCAGGAACATCTTATATAGATGGATATGTCCACAGTACTTAAAACATTTCCTGGCACAAAATTGGCACTCAAGAAATATGTGTTGAATGGAGCAGCAGATGCGTTCTCACTGTTACATTATTGGCAGACTGAAGCCAGCCGAGTGGCCTCGGTACATTCTGTTCTTTGCATGTCATGCTGTCCCTCCACCCCCACTAGGCCCACACGTCTATGCCCTTTGCTCGGCTTACCCGCCAAACCTTGTCGTCTCCAGGAAATCCCTCAGCTGACCCAGACAGGACAAGTGCTTTCTCTATACTTCCTTGGGTTGGATGTCAAGTTCACTAGTCACTGAGTAATCCTGTCTCCACCAAGCAGAAGCGGTTCTATTCTCTTAGCACCTCGAGTGTCTGGCACAAGGTCTACTTCCTTGACAGCCATAATGCCTATGGGTTGGATGCATGAATGTAAAATCAGAGTGTTTTCAAGCTGCTTGATTTTATTACCATTCCACATTCTGCATAGAATGCTCATGATACCAATACATGAATGTGTAATTAGGATCCCAGAATGTTTTCAAACATGGCAACTGTATTAAGTTTCCACGTTTGCACACAAAATGCCCATGGTGTTCCCCAGGAAAGGCATAACTTATCAGCCTGGTGCTTTTTTATCTCTCTGTTTAACTTAGTAATTAACACCCTTGGAGTTCTTATGTTGTGCCGGACTTCCAGTCGAGGCCTTGGCTTGGATAATCTTCCTCCAGCCGCTCCAGAAGGCAGATGGTGTTGGACCCACTACCATGCAGTTGACAAAATTGAAGCTTCATTGTCCAGTGTCACACAGCCAGTCAGTTCTGGAGGCAGAGTTAGAACCAAGGCAGTCATGGGTGACAGAGCCTTAGACAGGGAGCTACACCACCTCCATGCAGCGGGGCTGATACAAGTGCCAGCAGCAACTTCTGCCCTTACAGACTCAGTGTAGTTGTAAGCAACAGACCTTAAAAATCTGATCAAGTTGTTTTCCTTTTTAGACACCTCTCCAACCTCCCAAAGGCCTAAAGGAAAATTCACGGTTCCCCACTGCAGCAGCCGAGACCTGCTCCCTCTGGCTTCAGGCTCATTCTTCAGCCCATGTTGCAGCCCATTCCTGATCATGGGCACCATGCTCCTGCTACCCATAGCCTCTTGCCAGTCTCTTTCTATTTGCCGATGATTCGCCTTCTCTGGATTCTCTTCTTCTCTCTAGATCCAGCTCATTTATCCCGTATCACTTCTGTAGGGGAGTTGATCAAGTTCTTGATGATGTGTCTTCTGCATTTCTCATTTATCTTTATTATATCTCACCACTGTGAGTTGAATATGCTGATTTATTTCTCTGTCTCTCTTAAAAGACAAATGTCTAAGAGCAGGGTCTGATCCTCTGTGCCTAGGACATGATTTGGGACATGACAGGACCCCCCCCCAAAAAAAAAAAACTTGCTAAAAATAAAAGATGCATACACCAGGATGCCTAAAATGTAAATGTGAAAAATACCAAGTGTGTAAGCTCTTTGTAAGACTTTTTGGCTATATCTACTACAGATAAACACACCATAGGAACCTACAATTCTAGTGCTGAGTATAGTCCCTAAAGAAATGAATGTTTATGATCATCAAAAGATGGCTCAAGGAGGTTTATAGAAGCCCTAATGATAATAGCTAAAGACTGGAAATCACCCAAATACTCACAAATAGTATAAGGTATAAATAAATTGTGATAGATGATGGTATATGTGTATAAAGAAATATATAACAATGAGAATGAACTCACTAGAGCTATATTCAGCAACACGATGTATCTTACAAACATAGAACTGAACAACAACGAAAAACTAGAAACAAGAATCCATCTGTATGGAACCACTTATGTAGCTTAAAAACTGGCAAAATGGATTGTTGGAAACAATCCATTTTGAGTCAGGAGTAGTTACCCCTGGTGGAGGAAGTAGTGACAGGAAGTGGTCACAAGGTGGCTTCTTGGGTGGTGGTGATCTTTTAACCTGGGATATTTTTTTTAATGTCCATTTTGCACTTGCATACAAAGTAGAGCTAGAGTAAAAGATGAAGGAAGAAGAAGGAATAAAGGAAAGAGAAAGAGAATTTTTAACAAATGAAATTAACTACAACATTCTGTGCCTTTATGAAATTCCATCTCACAATTTACTTCAACTCTTAAGAACCATCTTCCTCTGACTTGGCACAAAATCCCGGTGGTAAGCAGGAAGCTTTCACGAGCCTTTTTATGGCTAAAATTATTTATTTGAAATTATATTTGAAATTATATTCGACTTAGTTATATGCAACTGAATTCTGGCTGTTTGTGAAGCACAAGGTGCTACCTCTGAAATGAATGCATCCTTCTAAGCGAGCATCTACATGGTTACCAGGTGATGAATGAGGAGTTCTAGCTCATTCTGCTTAAAACAGTGTTATTTAGCTTGCCAGAGGATGCCTGATTATTGACTGTGCTTGAAGGAAGCGGGCAGGATTCAGTATGGACATTTTTCCTTCCCGGACAGTGGGACTGATGGGTCCCACACCTCCTGCTAGTTTGTAGTGACTGGATCCTGTTCCCAAGCTAGCGGTTCATCTGACAATGCTCCCTTTGCAGTGGCCACGTGCATGCCATTTCTTTAGTGAGTTTCAAGGTTATATTTCTTCCCCTATCACACAAGTGGGATTTGATCTGTGTTTTTTGGCTAGGGTAGACACACCAAGATCAAACGCAAGCTTTGTCAAACAGACGGTAGTCCTCTGCTGAGGAAAATATGTTCCTCTTCCCTCTTTTCCTAAGGCAAGTAAGTGAGAGTGGTAGGAGTTATGATAGTGTTGAATTTCAAATCAGGTAAACTGAGGAAAGCCCTGCTGTGAATCAGAGTGTTTCCTTCTATACACTCTGGCAGCTCCCTGAAAGCCGAGAGTAAGTCTCAGATTGTCGGCTGTGATGTTTGATATTCCTTGATGTTGCTACTGGATATGAAAAAGTATTGTGCATTTGGTTTGAAAGCTGTGTGTGTGCACGTGTGTGCATGCGTGCATGTGTACGTGTGTGTATGTGTGTATGTGTGTGTGTGTGTGCGTGCGTGGTCAATACACCAGATGTGACTTGAGGACAAAGTACCACTAAGAGAATCTCAGGTCATAAATTAGCAAGTAAAACTATTTGAAGGACATCCCCTAGCTGCTAACCTTTTCTAGAAAGGTACACGCCTTTTCTTTTATAGACAGTTAAAAGCAATTGTGTCTGTCCTATATGCTTATAAGATTTATAATCACCTTTGGTCTACATGTAAGGTTATATGTTCATATATAAATTCAATCGTCAGAGCCTCATCTATGGGATGAAACCTGTGAAGCGATGTTTTATTAGAGGCATGCTCGACAATGAACTCTACTCTTCTTCCTCATTACTTTGGCTCAATTTTCCCCTAAGGTGTCCAGAATGTGCTGGATTCCTTGTAAATACAAAACCTCTCTCTTCTACTGTGAGCTTCAGGATTGCTTCAAGTCAAAATGTCCTCAGGAATTAATTGCTTTTAGTTGTTATAAATTATTAGCAGTTAGGATCAGTGAAATATTAATGTATGTAAATTTAAGATTCTTTCCTGTAGATTGGTTTAATAGGGGGTAATACTGAGAAGCGATGAAAGAAGTAGATTATAGGAGGGAAGGAGAAGGGGATTTTTAAAGGAGTAAAAGAATGTGTTAGCAGTGTTCTTTTATTATTATTATTGTTATTATTATATTTATTATTAAGCTGAAAAGGGACAAATATAAGCCAGACCGTGGAGGTATGAAGCAAAACCAATCTGAGGCCTGAGCCGAACTCCTATGAAGCCAGCAGCCAGGCAGTCCTATCTGTCAAAGCAGATATTGGTGTCAGATTTCTTCCAGGTCCATTTCCAGAGAAGTGGAGAGGACTAGAGAGGAGGCCTTCCACTGGGGCACCGTGAACCCGGAAAACTCCCGCTGGCTCCACTAAAGCTGCAGGTGGGAAGGCCCCCAGTGTTCTTCACTTGAAGTGAGTCACAGCTTCTTTTTAGAAGCTGGGAAGGACTGTGGATGCCTTTAGGGAAAAAAGTGTGTCTATATGTAAAAATAAATGTTCATGCCTGTCTTAGTTGGATTCCCCCAGAACCTGACCCAAGGCAAGGCTTTGAGGGCAAGTTTATTTGGATAGTACCAGGAACACCAGTGGATGAGGGAGGGAGGGATTGGGAAGGCCAGGAAAGGCAGGCAATAAAAGGTGTACTATTGAGGCACTTTCCACACAGGTGACAGAAGCTTAAGCCAGTGAGGAAACAGTAGAATGATGCAAAGCCCGCACCTCAGTATGATCCCAGCCAAAGACCCCAACACCCACCAGTCATTCCTTAGAGCTACCTCTGGTAGGATCTGAATTCACATCAAGAGATGGGCAGTGTGCAGGACAATGTCAGTTCTGAGCCCAAGAGCAGTCCCATGGGAAAGATGCAGGTGTTTGCTCTGGGAAATCAGGTGTGCACAGCAATGGTGAGAACAATCAAGAGAGGTGGGCAGGTGGAGTCTGCTCTAAATATACCTTAGGACCCCCAAAGGGCATCTTGGACCAATTTCTTAAAGAACGTTGATGGTGGGGAGTGGGACACCTAAGGGTAGGATGATCAGCGTGCAGATGAGTTCACCTATTACTATCTTTGAGAAAGGCCAAGTTATATTCACTACCATCATTTCAACCTGTAACATTATTCTAGAGGGAAGGGATTCAGTGAGTCATTGGTCATCTTCAGAAAGACAATCAGGAGTCCTGGGGACTCTTCAAATTCTTTTGACTCACTGTGTCTCATAGGACCAATCATGTGACCTCTCTTTATGAGAGTCTCTATCTAGGGAATGGTATAATAATGGCCTTTGTCATTCTTGGGAAGAAAGCTGTCCAGGCCCACGACGCCATGAGACTACTGGCTTCAACGCCCTTGTATGACACTCTTCCTATTTGTAATCTCCTTCACCCCAAGCAATGAGTTGAGTCAACAGGGTGATCCTATCTCAGACTATAGGAAACTGAGTCTTGGAGCATGAAGTGGATGTACCAGAATTATCCAGTAAGTCACTGTCACAGTAAGAATTAGGTTCTAGAACATCTAAATTCCAGGTCATTCTTCAACTCCTGGGACCTTACCATCTTGGAAATAGGGAAGCAGGTGTTAATAATAGGGCTGGTCCTCCCTGAGGACAAGACACATATTCACAACCTGAGGACAGAGTCCTGGGGGAGAAGGGTGAGTTAAAACTTTTTTAGGCCATAATTCTGTGATAAAGGACAGCCCTCAAATGTTGGGACATGGAAATACTATATGCTCCTTGACTTACAATGGGGCTACAACCTGGTAAACCCATAGGAAATTGGAAATATCATAAATCAAAAATGCATTTAATACACCTAACCTACGGAACATCATACCTCAGCCTGGCCTGGCTTCAATGTGCTCAGAACACTTGCATTAGCTCACAGACGGACAGATTCATCTAATACAAAGGTTATTTTATGATAAAGTATTGACTATCTCATGCACTTTATTGAGCTGTACCAGAAGTGACATGAAGAATGACTGTATGGGTATATATTGTAAAATCATAAAGTCAAGGATCCTCTGGGGTTCATCCACTCCTCCTGAGTTCCCTGAAGTGGGGTCATGAGTTGTCTGATCCGTTTTATATTCATACTGTCTATATGTTGTTTCCCATCATGCTTTTGGGTATCAATGGACAAAATCAGGGGCTCTGCTGGAATCCTTCAAAAATTTTAGATGAATGAAGAAATGGCAGATTACCTTGGAAACACTTGGTCTTTTCTTGCAATGTTCCATATGAAATAGCCCCACTGCTGAGTATTCACCAAAGAGAAATGAAAATGGAGGCTTCCCCAGAAAGTTATATGCAGCGGTTCAGAGAAGATTTATTCATCATTGATAATATAGAGAAACAACTGGCGTGTGCCTAACTGGAGCATGGATGACATACTGTGGTGCATTCAGTCAATGGAATGCTACTAAGAATAAAAGCATAGTAACAACCTACTGATACATGCAATAGCTGGGTCCATCTCCAGTGCACTATGCTACATGAGAAGTCAGGCACAGGAGACCACGTACAGTGTAATTCCATGCATATGATACTCGAGCAAAAGCAAAACTATAAGGACAAAAACTGGTCAGTGGTTTCCAAAGGTCCTGGGGATGAGGGAAGAGGTTGGCTACAAGGGATGCTTTAAGGGGAGGGGACTGTTCCATGTGGTTACCTGATTATATGCATCTGTCAAAGCGGGGTAAATTCCATCTTCCCTAAATCCCATCTCAGTCACCCTCACTCCCTTCAAAAGAAAAAGAGAAAATGGTAAATCTTTTAGGTCACTAAGGTAGTAGTAACATGGGGGAGGGGAATAGAGAGATGAGAAGTGCCATAAAAGCCATAAAGAAGTCATTATTATATTAATGTAATAATGTCATGATGTCCCTTTCAGAGCCAACGCTGTGGACAACAGGAGACTGGGGCTCACAAGTCCTGTGTCTGACCTGATCTGCCAATTATGATTTTATTCTCCAAAGCCAAATGTCTCTCTCTCTTTCACACAAACACACAAACACACACACACACACACACACACACACACGCACGCACGCACGCACACGCATACACACTCACCTGCTCACACACACACAGAATAACAAGCTGTGAAAAGTGCAAACATTTCCACTGCTGTCAAAGGTCAGGCTGAGGATGAAGCTCGAAACCTCGAATTTGTCCAGCTGTCATCTCCCGGTCTCAGTCAATACTGTGAATGTCCAGTTCTATCCTGAACATACCTACAAATACATCTACTTGGAAAATACTGGCACATAAATTTAGAGAGGTTTAAAGTGGGAATGAATACCTCAACCTACGGGGTGGAAAAAACCTGTGCCTGCGCCTTGCGGGCAGCCCAACCTGTTTGAACTGCTAAAAACACTCAGGGCAAAACAAGGAGAGCCGAAAAAAATAAGCTTTTAGGAAAACAGTGCTCTCAATATTCCTAAGTTTAATGGCTCAATATTTAGCATGTGTTTCATAACTCCAGCTTTTTTTGGGTGGAGGTAGGTAGGGGAAATGGGAATATAGTAAAGGGTTTTCAAAACACTTGCTATTTGTAAGGCTTCTTTTTTTATGTACCATAACGCACGCAGTCTTGTCAGGCATGGGGTCAGGCTGCTGCTTTGCAGCGGAATGGAACATTAATGAGGAAATGTGGGAAACTGGGTTAGGCTACCATGGAAAATATGAAGAGCCCTGGAAGACGTCATCCCGGGGTCTGACAATGACTCCAGGGTTATTGGAGGAACTCATCCCTCTCCCCCTTTCCTCCAAGTACCTAACAGGATCCTAGAGCCTGCGGCTGATGCTGACTGGTTAAAGGGCCCTGTACCCGAGAAACCTGCAGTCCCTTGGTACAGGAAGACAGATGAATAGACAGCTAAACCAATGGTCACAAAACAGTGAGACAAGGGCCACCGGGGAGGGGCAGAGAATCTGGGAGGTTGACTGCTGTGGAGGTAGTCCCTGGTTGTCACTGGCTTTACTACTTACTAGCTGTGTGGTTTTTATATAAGCTACTTTACTCTCTCTGAGTCTCAAGTTTTTAAGCAGAAAAAAATAATAACACTACCCAAAACTGTATCTGAGGGGAAGAGAGGAGGCTGAGGGAGGTTCTGAAGCGACAGAGATGTTGTGTTAGCTTTCTGTCGCTTTAACAAATACCTGAGATAATCAGTATATAAAGAAAAAAGGTTTATTTTGGCTTACAGTTTCAAAGATTTCTGTTGTTTTGGGGCCTGTGGTGAGGCAGCACGTGATGGTAAGAGTGCCTGGCAGAGAGAGATGCTCACCTCAGAGTGGCTAGGAAGCAAAGGGAGAGAGGAAGTAGCTGGGGTCCTAATAGCCCCTTCAAGGGCACGCCCCCAGTGACCTAACTTCCTTCCACTAGGCCCCGCCTCTTAAAGTCCCACCACCTGCCAATAATTCCACAGGCTGGTGACCAAGTGTTCAACACATGGACCACGGATGTTGCAAGCGGGAGAAGGATAAGAGTAGGGATGTATATGGGAAAGATCTCCATATGTTCAGGTTAAGACCAGATTAGGATTCTTGGGGAATTTAAAGAGCAATGGGACCACAGTAGGAAACCCCTCCCAAATGTATTATTATATCAATCAGTATTAAGTGATTAATATGATGTTTCTGATTTGACCTTTAATGACTGGATGGAGTACTTGACTTTGAAATGTTAAGTGTGAAATTTCTTCTCAAGGTTGTTACTTTGGTTAGCAAGGCTGAATCTCCTTGGAGGGTCATCCAGGGACCTCAGAGTCAGCTGTGGATGGAGCGCACAGGGACTGGGGAAGGTGATGATTGACATGTAGGCAGAAGCCACACTGTGAAAGGTTGGACTGTGGGGCCTTCTAAAATGTTGGGCAGGAAAAATTTGGTAAAAGCATTCATGCTGGTCGAGTGACCCATAAAGGTAACTGAGCCAGGTGTGGTGGTGCACGCCTGTAATCCCAATTACAGGATTGGGAGGAGGGTTGCAGGTTCGAAACCAGCCTCAGCAACTTAATAAGGCTCTCAGCAACTTAGTGAGACTGTTACCAACTAAAAGATCAAAAATAGGGTTGGGGGTGTAGCTCCTAGGTAGAATGCCCCTGAGTTTAATCCCTAGCACAGCAATAAATAAATAAATAAATAAATATCACTCTGGAGGTCTTATGGGGAATGGATTTCAGTGGCATTTCCCAGTACAATCAGGAATGGGTTGGAGATCAAGACTATCTGAGAAGCCTGTCACAAATAATATACAACAGCCCTTCGTGCTCATGGGGCAGTGTTGGGAATGGGTAGGGAGATCCAATGAGGAGACAGAATGAGAAGAATCCTGAGACAAATGTCATGAGGAGGCTACCAAAATGTTACCTCCCTCCTCAAAAATTTTCTTTATCTCTGTTCACATTTCTGTCAGGCTTATTTTCACCATTTTTTAAATCAATATTTAGGAGATAATGAATTGCAGATTGGGTACAAGCACTCTAAATGAATATATCACACTTATATCCACCCTATTGCCAATCTGAAACTAGATGCTAATTTCCTTTTATTCCTTTTGTGGTGCAGAGTCGTGGCATCACAGAGACAAAGCATTCAGGCCAGGGTGATCGTCTTTCCACTCTGTGTGTGCACTGGGTGGCACGGGCACAGCCGGCCAGTCTTCTGGTCACCCGTGCATTTGGTGACAGTGTTGCAATCTCATGTGAGTTTGGAGCCAAATCTCTGCTTATTTTTGATATCTTGAATTTCTACTTTGGTTCTTCACCCCAAGTGTGTTTACTAGGTCAGACACACACACTTAAAAAACAAGAGTGAAATCAGATTCAACAGAGTGTGGTCCCCAAAGATTCTAGACCCAGGAGTTGTCAGTCCCCTGTGGTGTGTAGATTTGGTGGTGGTGGTATTGCTGCTGCTTCTTGCCATGAAAGGATCCGCACTACTGTCGGATCATGTTTAGCGATTCAGAAATTGAACATCCTTTACCTTTGAATGGAAATATGGTTTCATCTGAGGATATTTTTTAAGAGCCAGAAGCATTATTTTGTGGCACCTTTAGATCTTGATCCAAGACTTACTTCAGATATCAGACAGTGTTTCAGGTTTCATGACAGTTCTCTTTGAAATTCATGCAGGCTTTTTTGTCCAAACTTTCATTTGTTTCATATTAACTTTTTGTGAGTGTTCACAGCTTGCCTCCTCGTTTTCACCATTTCTGATAAATATTTGTTTACTATCTGCTATAGATAAAATGCCATGTAAGTATTCTGTATATATGTTCATTTTGGAAACTTTTTAACTCATAAAACACAGAGACTGATAAAAATCACCCATATAGTAAATGTATTTCAGAATTAACAAATTCTGACTTTTAAATCAAAATTTCCTCAGGAGAAAAACTGCGAATAAAAGAAATAAGCATTGCTGGTAGAATTTAATTCCTTTAACTTCCTATGTTTTTATATGGAATGGAATGGAATTTGAGTTTTTCAAGAGAATGTTTCAAGACTTGCCCTACTCAATCTCATGTTGTTCCAAGTATCAATATTTGGTTACGTAATGGTTGTTCAATGAAACCTGTTGATATGTTTTGTCTGACTCTTGCATAGCCAGAATTGACCCCTATGCCCATCTTTCTATACTTGCTACACATTTTATTTTAGAGTGTCTATTCCCTTCTATAACTTCCCCATACATCTGTAAGTTCATGTACAGTGATATGACCTTTCAGGCAAGTTAATCTTTGTTAGGCCTCAGTTTCTTCTTCTGCAAAATGGGAATAAATCACACCTGCCTCACAGGCTTATTATGGGGCTTTGCTGAGTGAATCCATGGGCTTGCTGTTTAGTAAGTGCTAAATTAATGTTAGCTGTGTTACTCCTTTTTTTTTTAAGCTAACACACTTTGCTCATGGGTCCACAGTCCAGTGCAGAAGCAAACAGAAATCTTTACAATGTCCAAGTGCTGCAATAGAAGTCAGCGCAAAGAAATGCAGATAAGAGAGTGAACAGGGAAGTGAGGGAGGCTTCTGAGAGGAGAGGTGAACTTTTATCCACCTCTTAGAGAAGAATCAAGTTTCTCCATGTGAAGAAAGGAGAAGTCCTTGCAGGCAGAGGGAGTAGCATGTACAGAAGATATCTATAAAAAATGGGCTGAGGGCCCGTGTCCACAGGCCCCACGTGTGGTGGAGGGAGGGGAAAGGGGCGGGGTGAGGGGTGGGTTGGGGAAACCTGGGGTTTCGTGCAAAGAATAGGAGACCAAAGTGTAATGTCCATCTATTTGTGCATAGCTGAGCCTGCTTCTTTCTGGGAACTTATATTCTAGAGTTAAACACTTTGATTATTCATGATAAGACTTATAAGTAATGTCCTTCTACCCCGCATCCCCACTTCTGTAACACTGGTAACCTTATATACCTCTAGGGGAAAGACCCTTAAATGTAGTCAGGCTGCTATGACGCAGATTATTGTGAAACCATTAACATTGACAACAGTGACTACTGGAACCACCTGGGCATAGGCCAGGTTCCAAGGATCCCATTAGGTACATTGATCCCCCAATTTATTGGCTTACCACCTCTTTTCAGAAAAAAAAATTACTTAGCACTCCTTTGTTTTTATTCAGTGCTACTCAATTATACCCAAAGCTACTACTGCCCCTGGATTGGCCCAGCAGGGCCAGCACCCCCACACCTGGAGTGGTAGAGCAGACTCTGGAACTGTCTGGCTCTGGAACATGCAGTCTTGCTGTTACTTTTTATATATCTGTCCCCAGCTGGGCTTAGTGAGATGCATGGAGACTGGACCAATCTGCAGCCCTGGCTCTCCTCTGCTGCTGATTCTCTATTTGGTCCTTGGGCCCCTTCTCTCCTCTCTCCTGCGCTGCCCACAGCCCAGGAGGCTGCATCCAGGCAGTGGGAGGACCTGGCAGGTTGTAGCAGGGCAGAAGAGAGGGAGACCAGGATCCTTTCAGTTCTCTGCTGTGGCCAGGCCTGGTGCTGACCATTCCCTCTTGGGTGAAAGAGCCCCTACATTAAGTTATTCTCAGTTGAACTCCTTTGAGCTTTTCATCTCTTTCCTGCTGAGACCTTAACTAGATCCGCTGCTTACTAGTTATACCTGATTTTGTCCCAGAGATTTAACCTTGGAGTCTCAGGTTCCCCATACGCAAAATCAGGATAATGATGCGCTCTGCCTCCTGAGGTTGTCTGAAGGGAGACATGAGATCATGTGTTTTGATAGAATATTTTTAAAGCCTCTAGCATGATGGCCAACACATAGAAGACACTCAGTAAACATCAGTGACTATTATCATTACAACCATCGTTGAAATTCCTATCAGCCATGTTTGACAGAATCAAGGGATGTTAGATCTGAAAGCACCCAGGACATTGCCTTGAACAACCCCCTTCTTGTATATTTGAGGAAACTGAGGCCCAGCAGGCTTGCTCAAATGCACACAGCTAATTAGTGGTAGAGCTGAGGATTGTGCCAGTCCACATTGACAGGCGGCCAGCTGTGTTTACATGAATTCTATTTAACTTCTTTAATTGAGGTGTTGAGTCCCTTAGTGATGTCATCCACTTGTTTTAGAAATGGGTTACATAAGCCCGTCTCCCTCCTCTAACACTTTATTTGCTCCCTCTGAGAAGAGCATCATGCTGTCCCAAAATAAGCAAGAATTCAAGAGAATACCCCGGTTTCATTGCTCCTGTGCCCTGTGGCTGACTCATTTACTCCTGGGCCTCCCAGCTCCCTGCCATCAATCACCCATCCTCAGAAGAACTCGCTGCAGCCGGCCTCAGGCCCCGGGCGGCGGGAGCTGCCCCTGCACGGCCACTTCTGGGTGCTGCCCTCGGCGCAGAGAATGGGCTCAGCTCAAGGTCCACTCCAGCCAGGCACCCCTCTGGTTTTTAGAATCCTTGCCAGACAACCCAGATCGGGACAGAACTCAAGCAGACAGGTCTCTTAACCACCCAGTTTTGAAACAACCAGAGAAAAAGTGAACAGTTGTTCCATCAGGCTATCAACAGGCACTTGGATCTTTCTAGATTTTTAGACAGATATACACAGGACCACACATACATGGCTGGTTGTTGGCACCTACTCCCAGGGCAAGTGGTCGGTTCCCTTCCCAAGCACAAATTATAAAACCTTAATTATCCTTTTTTTTTTTCCCAAACAGTAACAGACTTTAAATGACCTTGCTTTCCTCTCACAGCATCCTCTAGAGTCTGCAGCGCACAACACACATTACCTGATCGATTTCACAGAGAGCCTGTGTTCGCAAGATGCTTGCGTAAGTGGTTCATTCAGGGTAGACGTGTTCATCAAAACCATTTGTCTCCGTGATTTACCGAATCCGTTCAGGTACAGTGGGCGAGCTGGTATCAGAGAAGGCAAAGCTGTGTGTCCTGGAACAATTTCCCCCGTCACTGGAGCTCCTCAAGGAGCTGCTGTGGGCTCAGGCAATATTTTTTCCCAGCATCCTGTTCTCCACACATCACCGGGGTGCATTTGAACCACCCGCAGGCACCCTGAAACCTACCACCAGTCACCCTCACCTTGGCAGGTTTGTGCGCCGGACAGAGAGCGCAAGTGTGGGCTTTTTATTGTTTCTAGCTTTCTTTATATGTAGCCTGTGGTCTCTCTCTCTCTCTCTCTCTCTCTCTCTCTTTTAATTATTGTGGTAAAACCGCAACATCTGCCCTCTTAACACATTTTGAAGTGTGTATGATCCTTGAAAACAAAAGGCAGGGGGACGCTAGCAAGAAATAAAGGGATATTGAAAGCAGCAGTATGAAACTTTCAAAAGCAGAGGAAGGGAACTGCCATGCATAGCGTACCTACTATGTGCCACACAGTAATTCATGTAGTTTTACAGTAAGTAAGTGAGGTCTGTGGTACCAGAGTGTCCGTGTGCAGGGCGGGATGGGGGTGGCGCCCTGCACAAGGGGCGTGGTGAGGACCGAGGGGCGTCGGAACTCAGCCTGTGCCCAGCCCAGCAGGCTCCAAACCAGCCTGGAGGAGGAGGTACCTTTTCCTAATTTGCACAGAGATACTATATTAGTTTGGGTTTCCCCAAAGTGGACCTTAGGCAAGGCTTTGGTTGCAGACGATTTGTTGGGAGGTAGTTCCAGGAGAACAGCGGGAAGTGAGGGGGAAAGCGAGGGGAGGCTGAGAGAAATGACGCGTGGTTAGCCTTGTGAGCAACCGAGGTGGCCCTCTGAGGTGTGGTGTGGAAAACACCTAGAATCGTCTTGACGGGGGCAAAGAGCCTGGGCCGGTTCTCCTCTTCCATCTCCCCTATTTTGTGAGTCAAAGGTCGTTTCTAGAACACCAACACCTTGGCACATGGGTGGAGCACAGTCCTGCGGCCAGAGACAAGAAGGCCATCTCCGTGTTGGGAACTCCCTGGAGGTGACCTCAGGAGGACTGAGGGCTATGTTGGGCTTCCTGCCAGAACAGAGAAGTGGGTTCGTTCACACCTGTCTTTCAACTGCTCGTTCACAATAAAATGGCTGTGAATGTCAATCACCCTGCCTTTGGAAGGAGAGTGGATGGCAATAGATTGACTCTGTATGGCCGGGTGTCCTGACCCATTCCAGACAGAGGTACACCGTGTAATGTCATTTACACAGATCCTCAGTCATGAGTAGTTTCGTGTTAGGATATAAATGGGCTGAACATCTCACCTGTGCATTGTAGACGCTTTACCATCAAGCTCCATCTCAATGAATGTGCTCATTAGGAACTAGGTTGCCTAATTACTAAATGAAGGCAAAACGTTGAGAGCCTTGGCGTTCTGCCAAAGCTCCCACGCTGCCCTGTTCATTTTGTAGTACTGGGAATCACAAGGTGGCACACGCGGCTCATCTTAAAAATGTGTCCTAAAATGTTGCATAGATTCGGCATGTGGCCCTGGGTGAGTGTGTGTGCCTTTGATTGTATATATGTATGTGTGTATATGTGCATGTGCAGGCATGTGTTTGCATGTTTGTGTATGTGTGTAGGGGTGTGTGTGTGTATGTACATATGCATATACATAGCTGTTTGTGTGTTTATGCATCCAGACACTACACCGTTCGCCCGCCAGCAATTCATGAGTTGCAGCCCTGTCAACCCCTCTGAAGCTTCATGCCCTGCAGTAACACAAGCCCAGGTCGATGCTGCTCGTGACAGGACCTCCTGCCCACCCCGACCATGCCGGTGTACCTCTCTGCTGCTCCAATTCATCAGGAGCTCTCCACCTCTCACCAGTCCTGTCCCTTAGGCTGCCACAGGGTGACTTAGAAGCTGTCGCACTGGAGCTGTTTTGTTGTTTCATGTGTAACATGCCCTAAGTATTTGATGTCCAAAGAGACAAGAGAGATCAATTCTGATTAAGCGTGCCCTGTTATGAATAGTATCATTTGAAGAAGAGGAAGCATTCTAAGAATTAAAGTGGCAGTGTCTCATGAGTACTTAAGTCCAATGTCCCAATTTAGAGGTGAAAAAAAAAAAAAACAGGACCAGAGGGACCAGAAGTGGCTTGTTCCGGGTCATACAGACTCTGGCCTCTGGGTCTCACGGGACTTTCTTCTGCACCAGATGCTTACGTTTCCTCTTAGGTCCAGCAAAAAATTCCCTGTGGGAAGGGAAAAGTCACTTCATGTGCTGGATGCTCTCCACGTGTCCCCTCTCATGTGGCCTCCACCCTGCTTGGCCGTGCTTTGTGCCCAAGAAGCTGACTTCTGGGAAGCACTCCCTCCGCACCCTGCTTCCACTGCTGTGGAGAAAGGTGGGTTCAGGTAGACGAGTCGGGCTGCAGTTCCTTCTGGGTCTCAGTCGTGCGGTGGTCACCTCGCTCCCTCCCTCGGCTCTCAGCCTGGGGACGGAAGAGCCGCCCTGCCCCCTGGCAGTCCTTGGGTGGCTTTCCCTCACCTGTGCACACCTCAATTTGCAATCCCTCCTGTATGTCTTTTCAGTTCAACCATCTGAATGGATGGGGGACTTCCTGCCAGGCCAGATGTACTTAGCGTCCCTTCCTTTGAAAATAGAGATTAAAAACTGTCTTCTTGGGGTCTTGGTGAGGGTCAGGCGAGGCCATGTGTGCAAATGTGCTCCATCCAGATGAAGTTTGTTTTAACCAGCGATTATACGGGGCCTGTGGCCAACCAGAGCTTATGCCTCAACTGGTTTTCATGTTGAGATATCGCAGAAGCACCCCAGGTACCCGTCTCCATCTTCCAGGTGAGCCAAATTGATAGTGCGTGACAGCTAGAGTCTCGCTGCTCTTATTTGGAAGGCGGTGAAGTTGCAAGCGGATCTCTTGATCTGGATGCGAAGCTGTGCGACTCTGTGAGACATTCCAGATTCATACCTCAGGCGGCTGCCTGCATTGATCTGCAAAGGGTGCCCTGCCTCTCCCATCTCCACCTGTTACTTGAAAGCCAAGCCAGAGTGACTCACGAGCGGCCTAATGCAGCAAAGAAGGGAAACAAGTTCTCGATAGGTAGGGTGTCCCCAGCCATGCTCCACTTACAGTCTTGAGCACCTGGACCAGTCTCAGAGCAAAGGCAAGTGGGAAAGCCCGCTCTGAGCGCCTTGCTCCTACCCCACTCTGCCTGGCTCCACACATTGACAGGTGCCTCCCCATCCCCACTCCCTCCCATCTCATCCCCAGAATACCAATCCTCAGTCTTCCAAGGACTTCACTGAACAACATCCCTGGTTCCTTTAATGCCAGTCGAATCGACTCAGTAAAATTCCACGGACATCTACAGGTGTCCGCAACAGGCAGGTGCGATCTAAGATGCAGAGAAGACAAAAATCATCAAGACATGCTGTCATTTCATCTGTGCCAACAAATGCCATTGTGATTAGCTGTGAAATTACCTGATTAATGAAGATAAACATTCCAGACAGCCCGCTAATCAGAGGGGCCCTTCTAGCCGTCTGTGGCTGTTTTGTTGGTGGTTTAGAGTGGATTTTTGAGCTGGCCTACTCTGTATTCAACACTCAGCTCTACCAGGTACATGTTCTGTGACATCGAGGGGGTAGCAATCTCTTTTCCAGTGGTGTTCCGGAGCCAGTTCAAGAAAGCCAGTTCTCTTATCTTTTTCTAACTCTGTGTGAAACTGAATCTGCATTGGTAGTTCAAAACTTTCTAGATTCACTCCAGTTGGTATGGCAATCATCAAGAATACAAATAATAACAAATGCTTCTAAGGATGTAGTAAAAAAGTAACACATATACACTGTTGCTGGGATTAGAAATTAGTATGGAAATCTGTATGGAGTTTCCTCAAAAGACTAAGAATGGAGCCACTACATGACCCAGCCATACCTCAGTATCTTTCCAAAAAGCCAGATACTATAGTGATACATGCGTACCCATGTTTATTGTAGCACAACTCACGATGGACGAGTTATGGAATCAACCTAGGTGTTTGTCAACAGATGAATTGATAACAAGTGTGTTACATACACACAACGGAGTTTTGTTCGGTCATAAGGAAAAATAAAATTATGTCATTTGCAGGAAGAAGGATGGAACCAGAGAACATCATTGTAAATGAATCAAAGGTCATGTGTTTTCTACTATATGTGGAAGCTCCAGAGAAAAAAAGGAAACTAAAGGGACCTCATGAGAAGAGGAGAGAGACCAGTCGAGTAATGGAAGGGGCTTGGAGTAGGGAGAAAGAGAGGAAAAGGGGAGATATAGGGAAAGAAAACAGACCAAATTATGCTAGATGCATGTATCAGCATATCACTATGAGTCTCACTATCGTGTACAACTATAATGCACCAGTAATTTAAAAAACAATAAGAAGTAAATAGAAGATCTACCCCTGCGGGATTTGGCTTGAAGAGTCAGTCGTGAGCATGACCAGCGCGCTGCTTCTTTGCCTTCGTTCACCTCCAGAATGGAAGCAATAATACTACCTATTTCGTTGGCTTGCTATAGGATTAAATGATAAGGAAGGCATACATGTCACAGGGGGTTGGCTAAATACACACACACACATATATATATAGTGTGTTTATATGTATACACACACACACACATATATATATGATATAGTCTGCTCTTGTAATCAATAGTCTATGAAGTTTCTCCTTGGGATTCTTTTGGCTGATGATGCAGCAATCATGTATTCTAGAAATCGCAGACTGTGACGGCCAGAAGAGAAGAAGCCTCCTCCAAGACTTAGTTTTCTAAAACAAAGCAAAACACAAAAGCAACTCTTTGCTGGGGAATGACTCAGCTTCCTTTTCGGGAGACACATCTCTGCTTCCCAGGAGCCAGCGGTGGTCAGTGACGGAAGGCGTAACCCTCCCCACCCCGGTGACTATCAGGCTAGGGAAGGAAGGAGCGTGCTGGGTAAGTGCTGACTCGCAGAAACTACCAGCGCAGGTGTCCAACAATTTCATTCCTGAGAAGCCAGAGTTGAGTTTCTGGGGTTGCTTGGGAGGGCTCAGGACATGCGTCAGGGTAATAGGAAGGACATGGGGTGAGAAAAAGGTTCCTGCCAAGTTACCAAGAGACATATGATAGCTCAACAGGGAACCAAGAGTCAGGTTTAATATTGTTGCTGCTCTACACTTAATAATTGAGGTCAATGGTTTATCAAGTCCTCACTGAGGGCCACAGAGAGGATAGGCTTCGAAGTGCAGAAAGACAGCAGTAACGACGGGCTTACGAGACTGCATCGGAGTGCACAGCGCCAGCCCTTACCTGCTGGTGTGATTAGGAGGCGTTTCTGAGAGCCCTGGCCCCTAACTTTTTTTTTTTTTTTTGCGGTACCGGGGATTGAACACAGGGGCGTTCTACCTCCGCACTACAACCCCGGCCCTATTTTTTATACTTTATTTTGAAACCAGGGCTCACGAAGTTGTGGAGGGCCTCACTAAGTAGAGAGAGAGAGAGAGAGAGAGAGAGAGACAGGGAGAGAGAGAGAGAGCAAGAGAGCTGAGGCTGGCCGCGAACCAGGATCCTCCGGTCTCCGCCTCCCAAAGTACTGGG
>PVJS01005542.1:0-36370 GCA_004027185.1 Glis glis
TCAGAGGCCACACCCATAGGACCCACCTCCA
This sequence comes from Glis glis, assembly GCA_004027185.1. Classification (NCBI taxonomy): domain Eukaryota; kingdom Metazoa; phylum Chordata; class Mammalia; order Rodentia; family Gliridae; genus Glis; species Glis glis. The sequence continues at coordinate 32 of PVJS01005542.1, forward strand.
GCCATGCCATGCCTCCTGAGGCCACGCCCCGGGGCCCACCTCCAGCCACGCCCTGCCATCAGAGGCCACACCCATAGGACCCACCTCCAGCCATGCCATGCCTCCTGAGGCCACGCCCCGGGGCCCACCTCCAGCCACGCCCTGCCTCTTGAGACCACGCCCCCGGGGCCTACCTCCAGCCATGCGCTGCCATCAGAGGCCACGCCCCTGGGACCCGCCTCCAGCCACGCCCTGCCTCCTGAGGCCACGCCCCCAGGACCCACCTCCAGCCACGCCCTGCCTTCAGAGGCCACGCCCCTGGGACCTGCTTCCCAGCTTGGCTGCCTGGGAAGCAGAAGGTCCCAGGGACATTTAACTTTCTAACCATAACAATGATTATTTCAATTTTTAAAAGTTGGTATGGAATTTTTTCAGGATATCTCTATTTATCTAATTTGCCATGAGAGGCCGGGCGTGGTGGCGCACGCTTGTCATCCCAGTACTTGGGAGGCGGAGACAGGAGGATCCGGGTTCGCGGCCAGCCTCAGCTACTTAGTGAGGACCTCCGCAACTTCGTGAGACCCGGTTTCAAAATAAAGGATAAAAAATAGGACTGGGGTGTAGCTCGGAGGTAGAATGCTCCTGGGTTCAATCCCTGGTACCGGAAAAATAATAATACTAATTTGCCATGAGAGCTCGTGTATGTTTCTATGGAAAACCAGCTTTGAATCCGTGGGTCTGAAATGCGGATCGCCTTGCTTAGCTCGCTCAGTCCTCAGGGTCATCAGCTTAGTGTTCCGTCGCCCTCACCCCCATTCTGTTCCCATCCCCCTGGGTGCTCCAGCCATGTGGACCGCTTCCTTCTCCATCTCTCCTTGAGCCTTCTGCCCCACATTGTTACCTCCTCCCCCTTCTCTACCTTCTGTCTGAGCAGATCTCGGTCCAAGCTGGAGCCTAGAGGCCGCTTCCTCTGAGAAGTCCTCCCGGGCCCCTCCGCCTGGTCCGGGTGCCCTCCTCCCTGCCCCAGAGCCACCCCCGGACCTGTCCCCTGCTGCCCTCTTGGAATCCAATTGTCCCGTTAGAATCTGACTTTGGTGAATCCCACGCCGTACCTGCCTCCGTGACCACTGCACCCCTACCTTAGTGCCTGGACGGAAGGATAAATATTTGTTGAATGGGATGAATGAATGAAGAAATGGGAAAAGATACTACGCGTTTCTCATGTTGTCGTGTCTGTCATTTAGCCTTGGAGAACAACTTCAGAGCTGCCTGAGCACAGACTTTCAGAATAAAAGGCAGCTCAGAGGCTGGAGCCCCGGGAGAGGTCAGAGATGACTGAGGAGGACTTCTCTGCTCATTACTTGGTGGGTCATCCGTCCCCAGAGGAAAGAAGCCCGGGCTCCTGTGTGAGCTCAGAGCCGGAGTGCCCATCCGCAGCGCCTCCTAATTACAGTCTCCATATTGCTGTAGCGCCTGCCTTGAGAGCCTCCCTGTTTTATGACTTCTTGTCCCCGTTGATTTGACAACGTCTGAGATTGTTGCTGTGGAATGCTGCCTTCCCGGGAAGATAAATGCGTTACCTGACACAGCTTGTCATTTACTGTTCTGCTCCTGTCAAAATGAGATCCAGCTCCCAGCAGCTGGGTCTCAGGAATGCTGAGCATGCCTGGCCCTGCCCTGCGCTTCTCTGGGCTCTGTCCAAGAAAAGGGCATCGGGAAGAGGAACCCGTCTCCTTCCGTAGCTTAATACTTTGTTGATTAAGGTTCCCCTGGGCCAGAGACCATTGTAACCTGTCTAAGAGGTATTGATCATTGACTTAAAGGAGTTTACAAAGGGATTAACTGTGTTTGATCTGCAAGACAATTTAAATTTGGTTCGGTAAACATAGGCTGATCCTGATCTTTATGGAGGTGCCGTGTTTGGACAGGCAGTTTAGCTCCTGTAACATTTGGCATTGTTTATCATTGCGAATGGAACCATAAATTACCTCTGAGACTATGTGAACCTATTAGTTTCTCTTAAGCACAGTTGGCTCCAATATGGCCTGCCTGAAATCAACGCCTTCTGCCACTGTCTTTTAACAGTGAAAGCTGATGATGTAAGCTTGACTCTTGATCCGCAAGAAGCCAGGACAGAGACATTGGAAAGTTTGGTCTCCTGGAATGTGGATCTTTTTTTTTTTTTTTGGTGCATTGTAATCATACATCTTGATGGGTTTCAGGGTGGTAGAAGTATACATGCACATATCGGTCAATTAGCCCTCCCCCAATTCTCACCCCCATTCCCTCCCCCTCCCTCCTTCTCGTGCTCAGCATAGTAGTTGACTTTGATAAGTTTGTGTATGTACATCCTGTGCATTAGGGTGTTTCCCTCTTCCCCCCTCCCATCTCCCTCAGCTAGATCACCTTCTTTACTCATCTGAGGTTTTCTCCATCTTTGTCTGGAGCCCCTCCTATGCCCTATTCTCCCTAGCTTCTGCATATTAGGGAGAGCATCCGACTTTTCACTTTTTGTGTCTGACTAATCTCACTAAGCATAATGTTCTCCAATTCCATCCGTTTCCCTGCTAAAGACATAATTTTGTTCTTCTTGATGGCTGCCTAAAATTCCATTGTGTACATATTCCATAGTTTTGTAATCCATTCATCTGTTGATGGACATCTAGGCTGGTTCCATAGTTTGGCAACTGTGAATTGTGCAGCTATAAACATAGATACACATGCATTAGTCTGGTAATTTGGTTTCCATTCTTTTGGGTAGATACCTAGAAGTGGTATTGCTGGGTCATAAGGTAGGTTCATTCCCAGTGTCCTGAGGATCCTCCACACTGTTTTCCAAAGTGATCGCGCTAATTTGCAATCCCACCGACAGTGTGGAATGTGTATCTTTGCATTCAGCCTGTGCTGGCCACTAGCGGGATGCTTCTGGTCACAATTCGTAAGCTAGAGAGTTCCGCCAGCATGCATGGCCCGATCAGATAAAGGCGCTGGAAACTTTCTCAGCATTGTTACTGCTATGTCCTTGATCCGAAGTAAGTGCTGTCCAAATTAAAAGGAGCTTTGCCCTTTGCAAAGTCTAGCCTCTGACTCACAGCAATGATGATAGCTTTCCAACATCCGGGCTTCTACTAGGTAACAAGATCCCTGCTATGGGCTGGGCGTGGTGGCGCACGCTTGTAATCCCAGTACTTTGGGAGGCAGAGACCGGAGGATCGGGGTTCGCGGCCAGCCTCAGCTCTCTCTCTTTCCCTCTCTCTCTCTCTCTCTCTTAGTGAGGCCCTCCGCAACTTCGTGAGACCCGGTTTCAAAATAAAGTATAAAAAATAGGGCCGGGGGTGTAGCGTGGAGGTAGAATGCCCTTGCGTTCAATCCCCGGTACCGCAAAAAAAAAAAAAAAAATTCAAGAAGTGAATGGTTCCTACTGTGGCCTAGGATTCCCTGTCTTACTTAATATGTACATGGTAACTAGTCTCTTTCGATGTGGTAGGAGCACATAATGGAATATGTGCTCTTACACATAATGGAATGTTCTAGTAACAAAGCCTGTTTGTGGGTAGCGATGCAATCTTATGCTTTGGATTATTATTTTTATTTATTTATTTATTTATTTATTTGGCAGTAGTGGGCCTCGAGCTTGGTAGGCCACCCCTTTAGTTTTGTTTTTAACCTTTTTTGTTTTTGCGGTACTGGGCATTGAATCCAAGGGCATTCCACCTCCGAGCTACACCCCCATCCCTATTTTTTATTCTTTATTTTGAAACACGGTCTCACTAAGTTGCGGGGGGCCTCACTAAGTAGCTGAGGCTGGCTGCGAACCTGGATCCTCCTGTCTCAGCCTCCCAAGTACTGGGATTACAAGCATGCGCCACCACGCCCAGCTAAACTTTTTCATAATGCTTGGCATAGTGCTATTATCTAGAAAACAGGTTCAACCCAAGATTGGCCCTGTTGGGGGATTCTTCCTCTGCTTGCTGTATCGCTCCTCTATTGCCTGTCTCAACATGCATAAGGCGAGATATGATTGATTTTTCACAAAGTCCAGACAAGAGTTGTGTGCCAAATTTAAAAATCACGGGATGAGAAAATATGCTTTTTGTTTAGTTGAAATTTGGAGTTAAAGTCAGGGATCAGATTACTATAAAGAACTGTTCATCCACTTGGCCCTGTGCTGGGGCATGGACAGGCGGGCGGGATCTGGAAAGTTCTCTGTGAGTCTGGACTCGTACTCCTGGAAGCCAGCCACGGGGCATGTCTATTTAATCGTTGCCCCCAGAGAAGAGAGGTTCCCACCAGAGAGTTGGGGAGAAGGCCTGAGCGTAGCCCACTCTCATCCCGAGACGCCGCCTTGTCCCAGGGAAGTTCACACTTGCTGTGTCTCCACACCGGACACGTCGCCTGCGCTGGTCTCGCTGGCTACACATCGGTCTCAAGCTCTGCCCGGGAGTGTGTTGGTTTGTTTCATTTCTTGGTGATTTATTCACAAGCCCGTGGTTAACAAAGGTCTAAAGCCATTTCCTCAACGTACCTTTTATGAACGATGAGGCCGACATCTGGATCAGCGCCGGGTCCTGCCGTCGGTGGCAAGGCCTTGCTCGTGCCACCGCCTGTCGGTGGCTTCGGTGGATATGCTATGAGCTCATGTACCTTTTTATTTCTTGTGTATTTTACCAATCCTTCTCCTTTGAGACTGATTTTCTCGACTGGTTTTTCAGTTTAAGCTTCAAGAGGTACCCTGAGATTATAAATTCTGCACTGGATAGTGCCTGTCACTTATCACTGTATGCCAGCGTCTGAGCTCTGTCCAAGTGTCCTTTTATTAGGTCTAGTGACAATGCGAGGGATCGATCAGGTACGAGGGAGAGGGATACAGAGAGGCTGAGGAACTCACCTCGAATCATTATTATTATTATTAACGATAATATCCACAGTATTATTCATACAATTATATTTGCAGTAATACTATTTACATTCCTATTTATAACATTTATAACAACCAATAGTGTTTATTGAATACCCCCAATGTGACAGGAAGTCTGCTAAATACTTTAGTTAAAATACTTCCTTTGATCCTCTTATAACCTTTTTTTGGGGGGGGGCTAGAGATGGAATCCAGGGGTATTCTACTTCCGAGCTACACCCCCAGCCGTATTTTTTATTCTTTATTTTGAAACAGGGTCTCACTAAGTTGTGGAGGGCTTCACTAAGTAGCTGAGGCTGGCCACGAACCTGTGATCCTCCACTTTCAACCTCCCAAGTACTGGGATTACAGATGTGTGTCGCCACGCCTGGCTAACAATCTTATGAAGTCTAAGTTATTGTTGTATCCATTTTCCAGTGAAGAGTATGAGGTTTGGAGAGGCCCCTGGTCACACACACACGTGGAAAGTTGAGTGTGACTCCAGTGTGAAGAGTCCCCGGGTTGGTGTCTGGTACATGGCCTTCTGTAGTCATTCACAATGTCATCTGTCTCCTTCAGTAATATGTCACCTGTGAAGAACATCTCTGCAAAGATGGCCACAGCGCCCCCAGGTGGTCTTCCAGACTGCGTGCAGCACACGTGGACACACCCGCCTTAAAGTGTGTCACTGGCGCTTGATGTAGACATGTTGATTCTGGAACGTTTTGGGGTAGGGGACCTGAGAGGTCGGTGGGCTCTGCCACTTAGTGGCTTCGTTGGCATGGCCAACTTCGTATTTTGGGGACTCCATTTTGCCATGATCTTTATTGATGTTTAGGACAAGTGCATGGTGGTCACAGCCATCTGGTTAGGTGACCTAATTAAAGGCCCTCCATTTGGGCCAGTCCTCTCCCTCTTCCCCAGTTCCCTTCCCTTCTAACAGGACTGCACCTGCGCAGCAGTCTGCCTTTTATCTTCTTGAGTTCTCTTTAGATTTGGAAACTTGCAGTCCATTTTGTGTTGCTATCACCAAAATACCACAGAGCAGGTAATTTATAAGGAAAAAAAAACCAACCAAGCCCAGTGGCACACCCCTGTATTCCTAACACTTGGAGGCGGAGACAGGAGGATCACAGTTGGAGACTAGCCTCAGCAACATAGCAAGACCCTGTTTCAAAGTAAAAAATAAAAAGGGCTTGGGATATAGCTAGGAGGTAGAATGCCCCTGGGTTCAATCCCTAGTACAAAAAAAAAAAGCAAAGAAATTTATTTCTCACAGGTCTGGGGGCCAGGAGTCCAATGTCAGGGTGACAGCAGGTGACACGGGCCCTCTTTCTGCATTGTCCCATGGTGGAGGGGAAGAGCTGCAGAGGAGGCCGAGCCTTCTGAAGAGCAACACCAAAGAAAATAAACAGAATGTTCACATTTAAAGAGGGGAGGCTAAACCCCCATTTATAATGAGCCCCGTCTTGGGATAACAAACCCACTCCCTCGATCAAGACATTAACCCACCCAGAGGGTCTGATGTCCTCCCTGCTCTACTGCGCCCGGGACTGTGTTTCCAACACCTGAGCTCTGGGGGACACTGTAAACCACAGTAGCTTTGTATCTATGAAGAGCCACCTTACCCCGGTTTTTTGAACAAACCAAGTTTTAGAAATATGATTTTCCAACATTTGTTAAGTAATGGCCCAACACTAGATGCTATGCAAGAATATAGTGAGACTAATAATTGGATGATTTCGCCAATAGCAGGCTTGCTGGAAACAGCACAATGTCTGCATATTCCCGGCCTCAGCTAATTCGGCAGTGTTCTCTCCCTTCGTGTTTCTTATTACATGTTGTTAACCCTAATTGCCATGGAATAATTGCTGAGTTCTCAGAGTAGAGAAAAAAAGGGGGGGCTGGGGATCACAAACCTAAAAGCTCCTAACATTGGACCTGGTTTATATGTGTCTGTTAATAGATTCAAATAAATAGGATTTCGCTGGTGTTTTTATATTTTAAGGTTCTCTGGGGTATGTAGCATGGGAAAGCTATAGGAGTTTGGCTTCATTAAGGTTGATGCAATTTATAATGTTCTTATGAAAGCTGTTAGAGCAGGCCTCGCCAATTCATAGCATGTATCGTTCATCAAGCGCTTACTATATGTAGCAGGCCTGTGAGCTGTGAGTTGTAGGTCCTCTCCAAACCCCGCCAGCAGCACAACGTTGTCATTCCTGCATGAGGAATGACAAGATGAGGGTCCAGAGCTTACGTAAGTGGCTTTCCAAGGACACAATGCTAGAGCTCAGATTCAAACCCTGCTCTCCCTGCCTCCGGAGCCCCAGATCCTGGTTTAGTCTCTGCCTGCAGTCCCCCTAAAGACCATTTTTTAAATGAACATACTGGATTTTTAAAAGACTCTTCTCCTCTTAATAACATATAGATTACTCCTTGGCTGGCTGTGGGATACCAATATATCTATGTGGAAGCCATGTTAATTTATTTAATTGCTTTATAATTTTAGCTGACATTTTTCATCAAGATTTGTTGCAATTATGAAGCAATTTCCACGGCAATTTATGAAGGTACATGAAAGTTTTCCTCGTATCCTTACCATCTATTATTTATGTGAGGAGAAGTTTTTAACATATTTTAGTTTCCTGAGAATCATTTAAGTCAAGAGGGTAAAGTATAATACTTCTTTCTTGCGGTGGAGGGAAAAGGTACTAGGGATTGAATCCAGGGGCATTCTATCTCTAAGTTATACTTCCAGCCCTTTTTTTTTTTTTTTTGCGGTATTGGGGATTGAACCCAGGGACATTCTACCTCTGAGCTACACCCCCAGCCCTATTTTTTATTCTATATTTTTGAAACAGGGTCTCACTAAGTTGCGGAGAGCCTCACTAAGTAGCTGAGGCTGACTGCGAAACCAGATCCTCCAGTCTCAGGCTCCCAAGTTCTGGGATTACCAGTGTGCGCCACCATGCCTGGCCCTTTTTAAAATTTTTTTTAAAACTTTGAAACAGGGTCTCACTAAGTTGCTGAGGGTCTCACTAAGTTCCTGAGTCTGGCCTCAAACCTGTGATCCTCCTGTCTCAGTCTCCTAAGTACTGGGATTACAGGTGTGCACCACCACATCTGGCTAAATTCCCTGTTCTTAAGGAATGTCCTGTGTCATGCCATAGCCCAAGAGACAGTGACAGCAGAGTCGCAGATTCCATGTTACCGTGAGCTCAGGACTGACGGACATATAAGGAGGGTCACCAAGCTCAGTCCTGAGACCAGTGAGGCAGGGTGACACAGGAACTAAAATAAAAACCTAAGGCCAGACTAGACCAAAAGCAGCAGACCTCTTTCCCAGCAAGAACCCAGAAACGTCTACCCCCATGACCATAGGCACAAAACTCCAGTTAACATCTCTAGCCCTTAAAAAGGATCATTACAACGCCGGGCGTGGTGGCGCACGCTTATAATCCCAGTACTTTGGGAGGCGGAGACCAGAGGATCCGGGTTCGCGGCCAGCCTCAGCTCTCTCTGTCTCTCTCCCTCTCTCTCTCTCTCTCAAATCAGCAAAAAAAAAGAACATAGAAAAATTGTAAAAAAAAAAAAAGGATCATTACTATTAGGAGGACAATACAATCTATAAGCCGTCCAAGGGCCCAGGCCCAGTCTCAAGATGATGCAGTCCTGTGGACGGGGCCTGCCCCTGAGGACCACCGAAGCCAGCCTTCAGAGACCACTTCTGTTTGTGACCCTCCAGAAATAGTTAAAAGCAAGCAAGCAAACACACAAAAATGCTACAACACAAGTTAAGATGTGGCTTTTTTTTTTTTTTTTTGCGGTACCGGGGATTGAACCCAGGGGCCTTTTACCTCCGAGCTACACCCCGGCCCTATTTTTTATACTTTATTTTGAAACCGGGTCTCACGAAGTTGCGGAGGGCCTCACTAGGTAGCTGAGACTAGCCGCGAACCTGGATCCTCGGGTCTCCGCCTCCCAAGTACTAGGATTACAGGCGTGCGCCACCACGCCCGGCTAAGATATGGCTTTAATATTTGCATTTAATTACTGCATTTATTTATTTATTCATTTATTTATTTATTTATTGCAGTACCGGGGATTGAATCCCGGGGCATTCTACCTCTGAGCTACACCTCCAGCCTTATTTTATTTTATTTATTTATTTATTTATTTATGTGTGTGTGTGTGTGTGTGTGTGTGGTACTGGGGATTGAACCCAGGGGGCATTCTACCTCCGAGCTACACTCCCAGCCCTACTTTTTATTCTTTATTTTGAAACAGGGTCTCACTAAGTTGTGGAGGGCCTCACTAAGTAGCTGAGGCTGGCCGCGAACCCGGATCCTCCTGTCTAAGCCTCCCAAGTACTGGGATGACAAGTGTGCGCCACCACGCTGAGCTAATGACTGCTTTTAAATGCATACAGCAATGTGGTATAATTGTGTTATTCATTAATTGCAGTATGTATAAAACGTTAATTGCAAATACGCGAAAGGCAGCGTCGTCTGAGAATGATTGTCAAGTTTAAATCTCTTTCATTCCCTTTGCTGTCTCTGTCCACTGTGGCCACAGCTTATTTGGAAGCAGACATCACAAGTTTAAACTGGAAGCCCTTCGACCAGGTGTGGTGGCACACTCTTGTCATCCCAGTACTTGGGAGGCTGAGACGGGAGGGTCGCAAGTTCGTGGCCAGCCTCAGCTACTTAGTGAGACCCTCTGCAACTTAGTGAGACCCTGTTTCAAAATAAAGAATAAAAAATAGGGCTGGGGGTGGAGCTCGGAGGTAGAATGCCCCTGGGTTCAATCCCCAGTACCGCAAAAAAAAAAAAAAAAAAAAAAATCGGAGGCCCTTGGTAACCAAGAGCCAGCCGCCCTTTCCCTGCTGGTCCTCTGATAGGTGTGGGGTGGGATGGGTCACTCCTGTGCACCAAGGCTGGGCTGTTCCAGAAGCAGCCCTGGCTGCTTGTTAGAGGAAGGAGCCCAGGGAGGGCCTGTGAGGGGTCTCTGAGAGCCTCTGAGCAGGGGAGGAGGGCTCTGTCGGATCCAAATCTTTCCCGGGCTCAGCCATCCCAGCATTTCTTTGACCACAGCTTCTAAGTTTGATGTATTTTTTTGAAGGGGGGCTGGAGATTGAACCCAGGGGCATTCTACCTCCGAGTTACACCCCCAGCCCTTTTTTTTTTTTATCCACGAACCCGGATCCTCCTGTCTCAGCTTCCCAAGCACTGGGATGACAAGCGTGCGCCACCATGCCCGGCTGAGTTTGACGTATTTGAACTTGGGTCTTCTCTACTCTTAGGATTTGCCTGGTAGAGGTGGGACTATTTTATTATTGTCTTAAGTGCTTCGCTTTGAAGACAAAATTTGGTTATACTAGAAATGAAATCATTCCCAAGGTCACTAAGCTGATGATCTATAAAGGATTCATTACTTGCCTTTCTAATTCTAGTTGGTGTACATGAATTAATGTCACATTTTTCTCCTATTCCATGTCATAGGATAAGATCATTACAAATAGACCTTACAGGACTATTGAAGTTACAATTTTTCTATGTTCTTTGTTTTTGCTGATTTGAGGGATATGCATTACTTTCTTTTCTTTTTTTTTTTTTTTGTGGTCTGAGGATAGATCCCAGGGGCATTCAACCTCTGAGCTACACCCCCAGGACTTTTATTTTTTATTTATTTATGTTTTTGAAGACAGGGTCTCGCTAAGTTGCTGAAGCTGGCCTCCAACCTGCAATCCTCCTGTGTCAGCCTCCCAAGTACTAGGATTTCAGGCATGCACCACCATGCCTGACTCTTTCTTTCTCTCTTTCTCCTCCCTCCCTTCCTTCTTTCCTCCCTTCCTTCCTTCTTTCCTTCTCTTTTTTTCTGATACTGAGGATTGAACCCAGGGTTGCTCTACCACTGAGCTATACCTTTAGCCCACTTTATTTATTTTTTTTTATTTTGAGACAGGGTCTTGCTAAGTTGCCTAGCCTGGCCTTGAACTTGCGATCTTCCTGCCTCAGCCTCCTGAGTAGCTGGGATGATAAGCATGTGCCACTGTGCCTGGCAAGGGCTCATACATTTCTGCCGTCATCTATAAGTAGTTTTGCAGTTTCAGCTTCACTTAATTAGTGATTACTGGGGGGAACCCGCATCCATTTTAGTCGAATTTTGCAAAAAAGAAGTTGCTTGAGTTGTAGATGAAATATTCTTTACATGTAGGCTATGAGTTGAAAACGAGGCATCCTAAGAAACCACCAGGTGGACCAAAATTCTTCGGGAGTTCTGACAGCTGCCTGCGCGGCCCTCGTTCGCTCTGGGACCCCAGAAGGCTTTTCTTTTTAACTTCTTTCTTTTTTCTTACCTTTTCGCAGTGCTGGAATCTGCACCCAGGGTCTCGCTCCTGCTAGACAAGGGCTGGCCCACTGAGCCACACTGCCTCCTCCTCCTCGATGGGTTTTCTCCATAGGTAGAAGCCTGTGGCTGGGGCAGGCTCCACAGCGCCCCCTGTCGGCTGTTCGTCCTAGCCCCCCCCCCCCCCCGCCCCGGCGCCGCCTGTTGGAAGGTGGGCATTCAGGGTTCCTGCACGATGTGCTCCATTCCACCTCGGACCCTATAGGGGAACGTTGTACTTCTCAGTTCACAGTAGCGTAGATCATTTACAAATCAAGACATGGCCACAGAGAACTAGAAAATCCTCTCTCTGAGGAACACAGAGTAGTTGAAACACCCTGCTCATTGAATTAGCATTTCCTACTTTGTTCCGAAACCATGTCTCATGCCTGAGGGGCCTGGCCTGTCGCCCACCGCGTGCCAGGCTCCCGCTCTTCCCATTATTCTTTCGTCTCTCCCTTTCTCCTTCTCCCCCTCCTTTCCCTGGCCCCGCTTTCTGTCCTTCTTTTCCTTATACTACAAACTCTCCTTTCTCCCCATTCTAGCGGCATAGCACCATGTTGATGAACAGTTATTAGAGCAAGGCACATTTTTTTGTACGTGTGGTACTGGGGATGGAACCCAGGGGCATTCTACCTCCGAGCTACACCCCCCAGCCCTATTTTTTTCTTATTTATTGGTGCATTGTAGTCATACATCTTGATGGGTTTCAGGGTGGTCGAAGTATACATGCACACATCAGTCCATTGGCCCTCCCCGATCCCCACCCCCATTCCCTCCCCCTTCCCTCCTTCTCATGCTCAGCATAGTAGTTGACTTTGATATATTTGTGTATATACATCCTGTGCATTAGGGTGTTTCCCTCTTCCTCCCTCCCATCTCCCTCAGTTAGGTCACCTTTTTTATTTTGAAACAGGGTCTCACTAAGTTGCAGAGGGCCTCACTAAGTAGCTGAGGCTGGCCGCGAATCCGGATCCTCCTGTCTCAGCCTCCCAAGTCCTGGGATTACAAGCATGCACCACCACACCCGGCTGCAAGGCATATTTGAATTCCCTGACAGACCCTTTTTGTAAAAAGAAAAAATAAGTATAATATAAGTTAAACAAATCTTAATTGAGTAGCTTGATGATTTTTTTTTCTGGTACTGGAGATTGAACCCAGGTGCATTCTACCTCCAGGCTACATCCCCAGCTCTTTTGTATTTTTTTGTTTTGACACAGGGTCTCACTAAGTTGCTGAGGGCCTTGATAAGTTGCTGAGGCTGGCCGCGAACCTTGAGTCCTCCTGTCTCAGCCTCCCAAGTACTGGAATTACAGGCATGCACCACCATGCCCAAATTTTCTTTCAAATGAGATTATCTTTTTCTTTTTGATTTGTAGAAAGAACTTTCTCTGTGCATCCTTTCTCTGTGCTCAGTGGCTGTGCTGGGACAGGTCCCCTAACGTGCCTAAGTGTCACTTAGAGAGTGGGGCTATAGTACCTGCTGTGTAACAGGTTATAAAGTGCATGTTAATCACTAAGCACTGTGTCCCAGGCACAAAGAAGGCATGGTGAATAATACCTATTTTTATTTATTTTTAATTAATTTATTTATTTTTTGCGGTACCGGGGATTGAACGCAGGGGCGTTCTACCTCCGCGCCACACCCCCGGCCCTATTTTTTATACTTTATTTTGAAACCGGGTCTCACGAAGTTGTGGAGGGCCTCACTAGGTAGAGAAAGAGAGAGAGAGAGAGAGAGAGAGAGAGAGAGAGACAGGGAGAGAGAGAGACAGGGAGAGAGAAGAGAGTGAGAGAGAGAGAGAGAGAGAGAGAGCGAGCTGAGGCTGGCCGCGAACCCGGATCCTCCGGTCTCTGCCTCCCAAAGTACTGGGATTACAAGTGTGCGCCACCACGCCCGGCTTTTATTTTAAAAATCCATTCTTATATCAGACAAATAGCTATTAAGACAATCTGAGATCTTTTTCTTCCTTTTCATTCTTTGTGTGTTCTTCTTCTTTTTATACTTGTCGTACAAAAAAGGAAGTGAGCAGCTATATGTATAATACATAACAGGCTAAGTGACCGGCTGGTCACCAAGGCACACCGGAGGTCACACCAGTGCTCCGAAGAATTTTGTCTTTGCGACAGTAACAAATGAGAACCAGAGTGCGTTTCTGAAAAGAGGAGGCTAAGATGAGATGTCGACACGGCGCCGCTTGAGGGACAGTTCCCCGGCCTGGGGACCGCTGAAGACCAGGTGGCATTAGGAACCGGGCGCCATCTTTCTTTTCTCCCTCCTCCCTTGTCTGTGAGCTGCTCAGAGACTCAGTTTCCTCGCTTGTAAAGTAGGGATGCCGGCACCTCCCTCAGAGGGTTGTGCCGCCTCCTGTGTGCCCGTCCTGGGTGGGAGTCGCTGTGTGTCCGGGTCATGGCGAGTGTGGGGCTGATTGAAGATGCCGCAGCTACCACCAGGAAGTGACGTGATCCGCAGTGGGAAGGGAGGTCATCAGAAAGGAGGAGAGGGTCCTGTGCTCTGGGAGGAAGCCACATAGGTCCCAGCAGTCTTGACTGTGGCACCGTTCCCGGATGTCCCTCTGCACGCTAGGTCACATAGGTTAGACATGATCTGGGTATCCCCAGTTATATTATGATGGCTTATGGAACTGTGGTTGACAGTATGTATTTCTAAAATATATAGGAATAAGCTGGGCGCACCTCTGTGATCTCAGTACCTGGGAGGCTGAGACGGGAGGATCTCAGGTTTGCGGCCAGCCTCGGCAACTTAGTGAGACCCTCAGCAACTGAGCAAGACCCTGTTTCAAAATAAAAGATAAAAAGGCGTGCGGGTGTAGTTTGGAGGTAGAACACCCCTGGGTTCAATCCCCAGTACCATAGACAGACAGTGATAAATAGGTAAATGGATAGATGGATAGATAGATAGGACTGGGGTGCAGCTCCAAGGTAGAATGCCCCTGGGTTCCATCCCCAGTACCAGAATGAAAAGCAGGGTTTTAGGCGGTTCTTGGAACTTGTCTGGGCACCCACATTGGTGACCTGGGCTTCAAGGGGACTGTCAGGAGAGGCAGCCCTACCCTTCAGCTTTTGGGCACAGAGAGGCTCAGTGTTGGGGTTGCTGAGTGAATGTAGATTTGGATATGGATAGATATGGATTTGACTCACACCCCTTATTCTCTGGCTTTGTGATCCTGGATAAGTTACCTCCCTGAGGCTTCCTAATCCTCCTAGACTTGTAGGGAGGTTAATAGATGATATCATTATGATATGATCTATTATCATATAATATGATATGGCCGTGGCACACAGTAGGTGGTCAGGTTGGAGAGGCAGATCCACGCACCGAGTGTGTGCTCCGTGTCAATTTCAGCGCTGCCTCTCTGGTGGGCAGAGTTGAATGGTGCAGAGGAGGACGCAGGGGTCTTTTAAATGTATCTACCCTAAGCCGGGCATGGTGGGGCACGCCTGTAATCCCAGTACCTGGGAGGCTGAGACAGGAGGATCGCAGGTTCGAGGACAGCCTCAGCAAGTAGTGAGACTCTCATCAACCTAGAGAGACCCTGTTTCAAAGGTGAGCTGGGGGTGTAGCTCAGAGGTAGAATGCCCCTGGGTTCAATCCCTAGTGCCACTAAATAAATAAATAAATAAATAGATAAATAAATAAATAAATAAATAAATAAATAAATGTACCTCCCTTGCCACACACTGGCTGGACCTCGGGTCTGGGTTGTGGGGACAAGCAGGCTTTGTTTTAGAGGTCTTTCTGTAATTCAGCCACCAAAGCACTTGTTCATTAGCACGATTGCAGTTAAGTCTGCTTTGTAACTAGCGCCCGTTGATCCCCAGTTGGACAGTCTACAATTCACAACATAAGGCGCGCGGTGGCACAAGGCGGCACGCGACTGGCACGGCCAGTGGTAAGCCTGACACTGTGGCCTTAGTTTCCTCTCCCCCTCGCGGCCTCTGATCTGCCGGAGGCCCTTCCACGTGCTTTGGAGGTAGGTCAGGGACCAGGGACCCTGGTTCACCTGCTGGGGCCTCATTTATTGTGAGCTCTTGGACCCTCTTCCCTGCGTATCTCTCTCTGTCTGTCCGCAAGATGAACCTCATGGCTCACGAAGGACACACCCTCTCCCATCACTTTCCCCAGCAAGTGTGAAGTCTCTGATTCTCGCCCTCTTCGTTTATTCATGGGAGCAGATTTCTTCAGACCTCACTGGACTGGCTTGGGAGTGTAAGATAGCGCCCCCTAGGGGAGAAGTTCTGACCTGCACAAGGTGACCTTCACATCGCCCACTCTTACCTGGGTTCTGAAGCCCATGAGAGTCACTGCAGGAGAAGGAAAGATAAGGCAGGTTTCATGTAGATTGAACAGTGTTCAGGATGGAGGGACGCGGTCTTGGAAAAGAGCCCATTTGAAGGGAGGTCTAGTCTCCAAATTTAAAAGAGTCAACTTGCCGGGCATGGTGGTGGATGCTTGTAATCCCAGTACTTGGGAGGCTGAGACAGGAGGATCGCAGGTTTGCGGCCAGCCTCAGCTACTTAGTGAGGCCTCTGCAACTTAGACTCTGTTTCAAAATAAAAACTATGCCAGGCATGGTGGCGCACACTTGTAATCCTAGTACTTGTGAGGCTGAGACAGGAGGATTGCAGATTCGCAGCCAGCCTCAGCTACTTAGTGAGGCCCTCCACAACTTAGTGAGACCCTGTTTCAAAATAAAGAATAAAAAATAGGGCTGGGGGTGTAGCTCGGAGATAGAATGCTCCTGGGTTCAATTCCCAGTTCCACAAAATAAATAAATAAATAAATAAATAAGAGTCAACTTTGACAACACTCCTCATGCAATAAAAGTTTGAAGCTTCTGGAACCTTCCTCTTGGATGGAGCCATCGTGAAATGGTTCTTCTCCCATGAGCTCTCCTCTGTATATCTGCGTGGTATGAGCCACTGTGGACCATAACAACCAGAAGCTCGCCACGTTTGTGTTTTCTTGGAAAAAACTATAAAAAGGCTCATTTGTGTACCATTCAAGACGTCCATGTTTCGCACCTGGAGAGAAATATTAAGTTAGTGACACTTTAAGGGAAATGTTCCCTGTCCTGTTCTGTTCCTATTTCTTGTTGACGTTTACAGCCATGGGAGTTCTGTTTCCCGTTTGCTGTTTCCTTCCCCAGCTGACTTGCAAAAGCCAGAGAGTTGTCCACAGACGGGGGCCATGTGCGTACACATTCATGGCAATTCAGGCCAAAATCCAAGTTAGGAAACAGCATTTCCAACAGATTTAAAAAAAAAATTTTTTCAGCTGGGCATGGTGGCGCATGCTTGTCATCCCAGTACTTGAGAGGCTGAGACCGGAAGATCCGGGTTCACGGCCAGCCTCAGCTACTTAGTGAGACCCTGTTTCAAAATAAAGAATAAAAAAAAAATTAGGGCTGAGGATGTAGCTCAGAGGTAGAATGCCCCTGGGTTCAATCCCTAGTACCGCAAAAAAAATTTTGTTTTCTTTTTTTTTTTTTCTGGTGGAAACCATACGTTTTTATTTGGAAGACACCAATGTCCATGGGTGTAGATATCTGTAAAACTGTGAATGATTTATCATCTGTCTTTGTCATGTTGGGAAAGTTGCCATATTTCACGGGCCAGGAAGAAACACCAACAGTAGCGACTCTGGTATCCCTTCTCTGTCCCGTGTCCCCATTCTACTTGGGCTCTCAGCCAATTTAAAAAGGATCAGATAAATCCAGGCACTTTTGTTTCCCCCCCTTCCCCACTTTCCCGTGCAATTTTATTCTTTCCTGAATAATCATTATAAATCAATGTCATTATCTAACTAAACATCCTTATACAGGCACGACTTTGCTGTAGAATTCCATCAACATTAAATGGCAAACATTAAAATGGTATCATTTGAAGACCGTGTCTCCTCTGTTATATAAGACCAGCATTTCTTGATTCTCAGATACATGGAATTTTTCTGCCTCTGGTTGTTTTTAAACACGGGTGTACATACTTATATTGGGGTGATCTGGTGGACGCTACTTGCTCCGTAGTCCTGCAATGGAGGGCGCTGCTTCATGCAGCACACTAATAATTGTTTCGTGGTTCCTGCCATGGAAGGTCGCTGCTCCCTGCAGCTTCCTAAAGATTGTTCCACGGGTCCTACCACGGAAGGTCACTGCTCTAAGGCAGCTCCCTGAAACTAATCTTTCTTGCACGGTAACGACACAAACCATGATGTAATAATTCGCAGAATAATTACATTTAATAATTGGGGGGTCGGGGAGGAGATAGAGATGATAGATTCTCCCGTGCAGTTGTAGCCAGCACCTTGCTTTTATAGAAACTTTAGACAAGGCATCGTAAAAGTTAATCAAACAGAGAAATCAACAATTATCACGGGTCAGTGAGGCAGGCATGTGATAAGCTTAGGGGAAGGAGGGATTAACCATTACCGGGTGGAGATGACATCAAAGACCGCACCTTGAAGATTACACCAGGTCCCTTAGAATGTCTGCTTGTGGACAGATCCCACCCAGCCAAATACCGGGTATCCAAACTGAGCTGTCCAAGACGATAATCTCAGTGTGCATTCTAAGACGGCCCTCGACACACTTAGTGTGGTAATTTTCTTTGTTCCTGAAAAGCTGTTAAGGGGGAAATGGACCTTATAACTCATGACATCTTAAAAGTAAGGAAAAATTGAGATTGGAAAAAATGGCCTGGTAATTTTGTGGTCTGAACATTTGTCCCCACATTCATGTGTCGGAATGGAACGCCCAGGGCGATGGTGTTAAAGGTGGAGCCCTGGTAGATGGGATTTGAGGCCTTTTCAAAAGGGCTTGAGGGACTGGCTTCTCTTTCCTTCACTCTTCTGCCTCATGAGGACCCAGTATTGCTCCCTCCAGAGGATGCAGCAACTAGGTACCGTCTTGGAAGGACAGAGAAGCTCTCACCAGACACCAAACCTACTGGCACCTTGCGCTTGGAATTCCCAGCCGCCAGAGCCATGGGAAAGACATTTCTGTTATATATATATAGAAACACAAATGAGCTAGGGCACAAGGCTATTCCTTCTTGTTACTTTTCTTTCTTCTCCTTTTTTTTTTTTTTGGATGGTACTAGAGATCAAATCCAAGGGCATTCTACCACTGAGCTGTACCCCCATCCCTTTTTATTTCTTTTATTTTGAGACAGAGTCTCGCTAAATTGCTGAGGCTGGCCTCGAACCTTTGATCTTCCTGTCTTAGCCTCACAACAACTGGGATTTCAGGTGTGCACCACCATGCCTAGCTTCTTCTTGTTACTTGTGTTTTAGATTTAAATCCAGCATGTTGGAGGCTTTAGTTACCTAAGGATTGAACCCAGGGGCATTCTACCTCCGAGCTGCACTCCCAGTCCTTTTTATTTTCTGTTTTGAAATGTGGTCTTGCTAAATTGCTGAGACTGTCACCTAACCTGTGATCCTTCTTTCTCAGCCTCCCAAGAACAGGGACTACAGGTGTGTACCACTAGACCTGGCTTTATCTTTATTTATTTACTTATTTTTAAATTTATTTTGGTAGTAGGTATTGAACCCAGGGGCATTCTACCTCTGAGCTACATCTGCAGTCCCCCCCTTTTTGTGGTACTGAAGATTGAACCCAGGGATGTTCTACCTCTGAGCTACACCCCCAGCCTGGCTTTTATTTTTTATTTTGAAATAGGGTCTCACTTAGTTGCAGAGGGCCTCACAAAGTTGCTGAGGCTGGTCGCGAACCTGTGATCCTCTTGTCTCAGTTTCCCAAGTACTGGGATTACAGGCATGCACCACATTTAGCTCATCCCCACCCTTTTAATTTTTTTGTTTTGAAACAGTGTCTCACTAGGTTGCTGTGGGCTCACTACATTGCTGAGGCTGACCTCGAACCTGCAATCCTCCTGTCTCAACCTCCCAAGTGTTGGGATTACAATGTGCCTGGCTGTCCCTGGGAATTTTGCCTGCAGTGAGAATTGGCTGTCTCCAGGCAGCAACACTCCCTCCCTCTTACCTACTTTCCATGGTTCCACGGACCAGACAGAAAATGTAATCCACATTTCCAATTAATATCTTAACTTTTTCATTTCAAATAACTGTCAGATTATTCTTATTACACAAACAACACTGAGACCTTTTCGAAAATTAAAAATTGAGGCAGCATAATGAATTCCAACATCTCATTTGACCACTCCAACCCCATGCTGTTTACTTTTGTCTAATTACCAATAGATCATCCTCTAAGTCTGCTGAAGAGCTTACCTAGCATGCAGGAGACCTTGGGTTTGATCTCTAGCATGTGCGTGCGTGCGCACACACACACACACACACACGAAGAGAAAGAAAAAGAAAGAAGGAAGAATTTATTTGGGGTTGGGGGTATGGCTCAGTGATAGAGAACTTGCCTAGCATGGAGAAGATTCTGGGTTTAATCTCC
The DNA here is from genome assembly GCA_004027185.1 of Glis glis. Taxonomy (NCBI): domain Eukaryota; kingdom Metazoa; phylum Chordata; class Mammalia; order Rodentia; family Gliridae; genus Glis; species Glis glis. The sequence continues at coordinate 19,742 of PVJS01005542.1, forward strand.
AGGGATTTAATCTTCAGCACCACAAAAAGGAAACAACAACAACAAAAAATCTCCCTCTGAGAGCTTTTCCTGATTATTCATAAATATACCTTGTGTTAGTCAGCTTTCCACTGCTGTGACAGAGTAACCCAGGGAAATTAACTTAAAAGGAAAAAAAGGTTGGTTTGGGTTTCAGAGGTGTCAGCCCAGGGTTGCTGGCTCCACTGCTACGGGGCCTGTAGCGAGGCAGAACAGCAAGGCAGAAGCCCGAGGAAGAGGAACACGGCCCACCTCGGGCAGCAGAGAGAGTGAGAGGAAGAGGCTGGGGTCCCCGCGCTCCCTCCAAGGGCCCTTCCCAATGATCTACCTTCCTTCCACGAGGCTCCGTCACCTCCCAGAGGCACCACAGACCGGGACCAGTGTTTCACGAACGAGTCATTGGAGGACACTTACCATGCATACCATGAATGAATGTATAAATCCATAGAAAATACATAATATTGGTAGAGAGTGTACGTGTGTGGAGGGGGGCTTACAGAAAGAGTGCTATACTCTTCCTTGAAGACATGGTAAAGTGTATCCATAAAATATCCTGGCAGCTGGGCGTGGCGGCCCGTAATCCTAGTATTTGAGAGGCTGAGAAATGAGGATTGCAGGTTCGAGGCCAGCTTTGGCAACTTAGTGAGACCCTCAGCAACTGAGTGAAACCCTATTTCAAAAAAACAAACAAACAAAAAAAACAAAAACAAGAAAAGAAAAAGGGCTGGGGGTGTAGCTCCGAGGTTCGAATGCCTTTGGGTTCAATTCTCAGTACCAAATATTTATACATATGTAGATTATGTCTGTAATCCTAGCTACTTGGGAGGCCAAGACAGGAGGACCACAAGTTCAAGGCCAGCCTGGGCAACTTAGCGAGACCCTGTTTCAGAGCTCGGAGGTAAGAATGCCTCTGGGTTCAATCTCCAATACCAAATATACATACATGCATACATACATACATATCCCCCCACTACCAAATATACATACATACATACATACATACATACGTATCCCCCAGTACCAATATATGCATACATATCCTGGCATGAGCCGGGCCTGGTAGCACACTCCTGTAGTCCTAACTACTGGGGAAGCTGAAGCAGGAGGATCACAAGTTCAAGTCCAGCCTGGGCAACTTAGCAAGACCTCCTCTCAAAATAAAAAATAAAAGCACTGGGGTATAGCTCAGGGGTAGAGCACTTGACCAGCACGAGTGAAGCCCTGGATCCAATCCCCAGTACCACCCAAACACACGCACGCACACGCACACGCACACGCACACGCACACGCAATGCTGCAGTAGCTGGAAAGGGAAGGAGGGAAGAGCTCTTGCGCTGAATTTCATTTGGGTTGTGGTCGTTGCTCTTCTCAGATTTTCCACTGCCTCCTAAGACAATTCCATTAATTTGTTATGCTAGAAAATAATTCATTCTGTCTAGATTTTCCAGTTGGCACAAAGCCGTCCATGGCATTCTCTCACACACGAAGACGAATGTCTCTTGTATTTGTGACGACTCCCTTCCCCCTCGGCTGTCTACACCGGTTTCGCCTAGTTCCCCTCTCGGTCCTACTGCTCAAAGGCTTTCCTACTCTCTCAAGCTTCATAGCAAAAGCGTTTTCTCTTGATCTTTTATTTTCTCTGCTGCCCATAGTTTCTATCATACTTCTACTGTAATATCATTATTCTTTTATTCTACTTTTTTTTTGCAGTAATGGGGATTGAACCTAGGGGCATTCTACCTCTGGGCTACACCCCGTCCTATTTATTTTATTCTTTATTTTGAAACAGGGTCTCACTAAGTAGCTGAGGCTGGCCACGAACCTGCGATCCTCCAGTCTCAGCCTCCCAAGTACTGGGATTACAAGCGTGCGCCACCATGCCCGGCTTTATTCTACATTTAAAAAAAAAAACCCACACAGTCCAGTCCATCCATACCTCTTTCCTCTCTTCTCTTCTCTTCTCTTCTCTTCTCTTTTCTCTTCTCCCCTTCCCTCCCCTCCCCTTCCCTCTCCTCTCCTCCTCGCTTCCCTTCTTCCTCTTCCTCTTCCTCTCCCTCCCCTCTCCTTCTTCTTCTCCTTCTTCTTCTTCTTCTTCTTCTTCTTCTTCTTCTTCTTCTTCTTCTCTCTCTCTCTCTCTCTCTCTCTCTCTCTCTCTCTCTCTCTGTGGTACTGGGGCTTGAACCCAGGGGGTTCTACCTCAGCCCTTCTTTTTTTCTTGTTTTGAAACAAACAGGGCCTTGCTAAATTATCACATGCTTGGCTCCAACCTGCAATCCTCTTGTCTTAGCCTCCCAAATACTGGGATTAGAGGCGTGTGCCACTGCACCTTGCTTTAATGTGTGTTTTAATTTTATTTTACCGTGTGAGGGTGGCCTGTATTATCAGCTCAACATAATTTTATCCAAAGCATATTTCTATTATAATACAACCAGAGAGCCCCCTTTCCAACCCCATGGATGTATTAGCCTCTCTGTGATATCCCACAGAGCTCTGTCTTGACATGTGGGATACTGGGATTACAGGCATGTGCCGCCATTCCTGATCCACATATCTTATTTTATTGTTGTTAATGTTTGCTATCCTTTTTTTTACTTTTAATGTCTGTTTTTTGTCATTTATTTATTTTGGTAATGGGGATTGAACCCAGAGGCATCTACTGCTGAGCTAAACCCCCCGCCCTGTTTTACTTTTTAGTTTGAAACGGTCTAAATTGTTGAGGGTCTCGCTAAATTGCTAAGACTGGCCTTGAACCTGTGATCCTCCGGTCTTAGCCTCCCAAATACTGGGATTAGAGGCGTGTGCCACTGCACCTTGCTTTAATGTCTGTTTTAATTTCATTTTACCGTGTGAGGGTGGCCTGTATTATCAGCTCAACATAATTTTATCCAAAGCATATTTCTATTATAATACAACCAGAAAGCCCCCTTTCCAACCCCATGGATGTATTAGCCTCTCTGTGATATCCCACAGAGCTCTGTCTTGACATGTGCTCAGTACATATTTGTGGGAAGACACATAGCACACATTCAGAGGAAATCCACCGCTAAGATTTCCAGCGACTGGGGCGGCGGTCACAGCACACCTCCGCTGTGTCTACCCACCTAGTGTTCAACACCATCGCCGGAGGCAGGCCTCTTGCTCCTTTGTGCAGGTGAGAAGCCGGAGGTCCCATGGTGAAGTGGCTTGCCCAGTGGTTTGCACCAGGAAAGAGGCAGAGGGTTTTGTTTTTTTTTTTTGCGGTACTGGGGATTGAACCCAGGGGCGTTCTACCTCTGAGCTACACCCCCAGCCATATTTTTTATTCTTTATTTTGAAACAGGGTCTCACTAAGTTGCGGAGGGCCTCACTAAGTAGCTGAGGCTGGCCGCGAACCTGCGATGCTCCTGTCTCAGCCTCCCAAAAGTACTGGGGTGACAAGCGTGCGCCACCATGTCTGGCTCAGAGGTGGGTTTGGAACTTGTTTGGCCGCAGGCCCCTCCCTCTCCTAGCCTGGATGCACTACTACCTCCCAGGTGGTCATGGTCTCGGGTCCCGCCTGAGAGTGGCGCGATACCTGACAGGGGAGCAGACGCCAACGGCCCGAAAACACACACTCCGGACCGGGAGACATGTCTGGCACGATCTCGTTTATTAGAAAGCTAATCCCCCTTTTATAGTAGAGGCCATACAGGAAACTCGCAAGCAGTAGGGTGTGACCCAATGGCACGTGAGGGTCGGGTCACCACGCCCCCCGTAACCTATCATAGGTAGAGGCACCTGTCGTCTGTGAGCACGGAAGGAGGTAACTGCCTATCATGGCCCTCCTGAGGCTAGGTGGGGCTATCTGCGGGACCTCCCTCCGAGGGGTCCGCCAGCGCCATCTTTGCCATTGATATGCTGAATCACTGCCACGTGGGAGAGGCCCAGTACTCGGTACTCTAGAGCAGGCTTCTGCTAGTCCACCAGGCCCTTTCATGGCACTGGGTGGAGGGCCCTACAGTCATGGTGCCTACAGAGTTTAACTCATGTCATCGTTCAACACTCCTCTTCCCACCATGGAAGTGTTCAAGGGAAACCCAGGGCCCTTTTCTGATGGTAAGAGTTGCCCTTCATGGCCATCCTCACCTGTGCCCTGAAGAGTCTGTCCACCTGGTCCTGAGTCCAGAAGTCAGGCACCCAGGAAGGAAGGCCAGCCCAGGACCTGTCGCCTCTTGGTTTTTGTGTGACGTGAGAGTTCAGCAGTGCAATTAAGCCTCTCTCCTGGCTTGTGCTGGAGATCACACAGGCTCGTGCGCCAGGCCTTGGTTTTTGCGATGGAGTGTATATTCTCAGATAACAACTGAGGAGATTTCCATGGATTCTCTTCCTAGTGTCTCTCTTATGCACAAAGAAACCTGGTTTTTGGAGCTCTGATTGAAAATTATTTGTTATTGTCAGGGATATTTCCAAACCAAATGAGGGCTATTTTTCTCCCCTATTGAAGATCGGGAAGCTACATCCTTGAATACTTATTGAATAAAAGTTCCCTTCTTTCTTTTACAAAGAGAATGCCTTTTGTAGTTTTGTTCCCTTCGGTGCCGTCTCTGTGCAGCTTCCTTGCGAAAGAGCAATTTAATTTGTACTGCGCGATCATGTTCTTGTGGAAAACTAATAAAATACAAACTCCATTTTTCAGCATGAGGTTGTGGGTAAAGGCTTTTGGAAGTTTGATGTAATGTCTGCTCACTTTTTTCTTTTGGATGGAGATGGAGGGGGAATGACGGCAGGGCTCACATGTATTATGTGCATGGTCGAGAAGGAAGCTGTTCCTTTACGTTTATGGTTTCTCTCAAATCAAAAATGGGGTGCAAAAATACTTGGTCTTCGAGACCTTTTTACCTGCCCCAAAGGAGATGCGAATCAAGAATGCAGCAAATGAACCCATTTTTCTTCCAAGACTTCTTTTCTTTTCTTTTCTTTTCTTTTCTTTTCTTTTCTTTTCTGTTCTGTTCTGTTCTGTTCTGTTCTTTTTGTATTGGGGATTGAAGCCAGGGCCTACTACCTCTGAGCTACACCCCATCTCTATTTATTTTTTAAATTTGGAAACAGGGTCTTGCTAAGTTACCACATGCTGGGCTCAAACCTGAGTTCCTCCTGTCTCAGCCTCCCAAGTACTGGGATAACAGGTGTGGGCCACTGCACCTGGCTCCTTTCTTTCTTTCTTTCTTTCTTTTTTTCTTTTGTTCTTCACTTTTTTCAATAGATGGAGTGTTGTTCAGGGTCCTGGGGTCTGCGTTTTGCTAACTGAATCCGCAGGAGCTCCCCTCTGAACTAGAGGGTGGTGGTTTTGATTAGTGATAATGACAGTGATAACAGGTGACATTAGCAAATACCTCTTATGTAGGGATGAACTCTGCCGGGCACTTCCGACTTCCCATCCCCGTGAGGAGGTAGTTCTTCTACCATGTTTGGTACGTGGGGTAGCAGGCTAGTCACGTCCCTGGAGCCACACAGCTGGAGAGTGAAGCATTGGGGTGAGTTGGGACCCATCGAGTCTGACTCCGGGGTCGAATCTTTTGACCATGGATAAGTGGCCGGAAGGAACAGGGACATTAGACATGTAGTCCTTCCACACCTGAGTCCTTCAGGGAACAGATATAGGGTCACGCTTATGTGGACACAGTGACTTCTCCTGGGTAGCCAACGTGAAGAAACAAGTCTTGTCTTCTCATGTGCTATGAAATCCAGCGGATACTGCACTCTCAGGAAAGCTGTTACCTGGACTCTGTGTGTGTGTGTGTATGTGTGTGTGTGTGTGTGTGTGTGTGGTACTAGGGATTGAACCCAGAGTCATTCTACCTCCAACCTACACCCCACCCCTATTTTATTTTTATTTGGAAACAGGGTCTTGCTAGGTTGATGAGAGAGTCTCACTACTTGCTGAGGCTGGCCTTGAACCTGTGATCCTCTTGTCTCAGCCTCCCAAGTACTGGGATGACAGGCATGCACCACCGTGCTCGGCTCTTACCTGAAACTTCTGAGTCAGACTGCTTTGACATAACCTGGAATCCGGCCTTCTCCTCATTTGGAATGTAGGTTCTATAGTGTCCTTCCCTGCCTGGACCCCAGGACCCCAGATGTCTTGCTTCCTTCCATCCGGTTCCCTGTTTTCTTGTCTTTCTTCCTCTTGGAATGTCTTCCAACCCCGTTGTCTCCTGTGGGAATTGTGACTCTTTGAGGATGCTTCATGTGGCTCTGGAGGGCCAGTGGCCAGAGCCTTCCTTTGACACTCTAGCTGTCTCGGTCTTTCTACCATGAGTGGGGACCCACCATTCGATGACAAAGAAAACTTCCTTTCCAGAGCTGCAAGTGTCTCAGTAAGGTTTCTTGCTCACGGAAGTGGGCCAGGGATGCCCCATGAAAAATCAGGCTTAAGAGCCGGGCGTGGTGGTGCACGCTTGTCATCCCAGTACTTGGGAGGCTGAGACCGGAGGATCTGGGTTTGCGGCCAGCCTCAGCTACTTAGTGAGGCCCTCTGCAACTTAGTGAGACCCTGTTTCAAAATAAAGAATTAAAAATAGGGCTGGGGGTGTAGCTCAGAGGTAAAATGCCCCTGGGTTCAATCCCCAGTACTGCAAAAACAAAACAAAACAAAAATCAGGCTTAAGATGATACCCCGGGCACTCAGTCTTGAAAGAATGAGTTCAAATAACAGACGGAAGCAGTGGAGAATTGCTTGATTCTGAACCAGATTATACCCTTAATCTTTTTTTTTTTTCCTGATCTAGGGGTTTAGCCCAGGGGCATTCTACCTCTGAGCTACACCCCTGCCCCTATTTTATTTTCATTTTGAAACAGGGTCTCACTACGTTGCTGAGACTGGCCTTGAACCTGTGATCCTCCTATCTCAGCCTCCCAAGTATTGGGATCACAGGCATGCACCACCTTTATTTCTTTAACTCTTTTTTTATTTTTTGTGGTCGGGGATTGAACACAGCTGCACTCCACCTCTGAATTACACCGTGATCCCCGCTTTTATTTATTTATTTTTTGTGGTTCTGGGGGCAGAACCCAGGGGCCTTCTACCTACGGGTACACCCCCAGACCGATTTTATTTTTCATTTGGAAAAAGGATCTTGCTAAGTAGCTGAGGCTGGCTCTGAACCTGCGATCCTCCTGTCTCAGCCTCCCAAGTACTGGGATTACAAGTGTGCACCGCCATGCCTGGCTCCCTTTAAAAAATTATTTTTTAAATTTTAAGATAGGATCTCCCAAAGTTACCCAGTGCTGGCCTTGGTCCTACAACCCTCCTGCCTCAGCCTCCCAAGTACTGGGACTACAGGCATTCACCACCACATCCAGCTTTACCCTTAACTAACTTTCCTTCCTTCCTTCCTTCCTTCCTTCCTTCCTTCCTTCCTTCCCTCCCTCCCTCCCTCCCTCCCTTCCTTCCTTCCTTCCTTCCTTCCTGTTGAACCCAGGGGCATTCTACCTTCAAGCTCCACCCCCAGCCTTTTTGTTTGTTTGTTTGTTTTTAATTTTGAAACAGGATTTTGCTGAGTTGCTGAGGCTGGCCTTGAGCCTGTGATCCTCCTGTCTCAGCCTCCTAAGTCCTGGGATCACAGGTGTGCACCACCTGCTGGACTTTATCCTTAATTCCTCAGTGTAGGTTCCTTGACAGTGGATTTTTCAAATTCACTCTAAGCTTCTCCATCATCTCCAACTCCAAGGGAAACATTTATTTTAAATAGAAGAGGCATCATCTGTGAGGGTCTGTCCCAAGTTGGGAAGAGGCAGTGGGCGGGAGCCACTAGTCCCCCAGGAAGGACCTTGGATGGCCTGTGTGCCTGGCTCTTGGGTAGCAGCCCTCCTGGTGGAGAGTCCACCACTGTCCGGGCCCTGACCCCGCCGGTCCACGCAGCCTCCCGCGGGTGCAAGAGGAGCCACCAGCCTTCCCGCCTCCTGTGGGCAGGGCCTCCCGGGCCTCGCCCCTCCGCAGGTGCAGCCCTAATCCCCTGGCCTAGATACCCGCAGCCTCTGGAACCCGGGCTCTGTGATGTAATGCTCTCTCTTCACGCTCCCGGCTGAAATACAGATGGAAATTGTTGTCATGTGTTAGAAATGTCGCCAGGGATATAAAAGGCGCCAGCTCGGGCATCTTCCCTCGCTCCGCGCCCCCTCGGTGCCCCCGCCCCGCCGGCCTCTCTGCCCTGGAGAAGCGCTGGCCGGCGGTCAGGTGGCCCGGCTCGCCCGCTGCCTGCCTGCCTGCCTGCCAGGGGTTCGGATCCCACTCCCACCCCCGGAGAAGCGCAGGCTGGGCGGTCAGGTGGCCCGGACCGGCGGTGGGCGGCTCTGCCCGGCGCACAAAGGGAAGCAGGAGCGGCGGCGAGCGGCGGGCTCTGCAGGCAAGTCCGCGGTCCAGCTCTGCCTGGGCCGAGCATCCGCGCGGGAGGATGCAGGAGGATGCAGGGGGGTGCAGGAGGATGCAGGGGCGTGCAGGGGGGTGCAGGAGGATGCAGGAGGATGCAGGAGGGTGCAGGAGGATGCAGGAGGATGCAGGGGGGTGCAGGAGGATGCAGGAGGATGCAGGGGGTGCAGGAGGGTGCAGGAGGATGCAGGGGGATGCCGCGCCGTGCGGGAGCGGGCCCCGCCAGATGGCCGGCTGCCTGGACGCCCCGGCAGGCCCGTGGGGCCGGGGGCGGGGGAGGGGAGCGAGTCGGGGGTCAGGGGGTGGGGAGCGGCTCGGAGCAGATGCCCGCGAACAATGGGGCTTTTGAGGGGTGCGGGAGGAAGCGTGGCGGGCGCTTTGTGTGCCGCCTCCGCATTGCAGGTTGGAGCCGGGCAGCTACATTTTAATGAAGTGCATTCCTGAGTGTGCTCGTCAGCCAGCCCGGCTGGGGGAGAGGGGCTCGGCTGAATGGGGACGGGGTGGGCGGGGGCGCGAAATGAGTTCCTGATGGATGGGAGGGAGCAGATGAAAGCCTGCTGTGTGCGCCGGGCTCGGGGAGGGCGGGGGTCCGCGCGGCCCCGTGCATATTAATAGCAGCAGGTGTTGGTGGATGGAGGTTGCTGCATTGTTTGGCTGGGGAGGACGGACAGGGAGAGGGCGAGCTGCTGCTCCCGGGCGGGCACGGTGGCAAATGCCATCGCGCCGCCCCCTTTGACCGTCCTCAAAGGAAGAGCGTACCTGCGGAAGGCTTTTTAAGTTTGCTTCCTGGACACTAACGTGTGTATGGGAGCCCGGGCTCATCTAGGTAAGCTGTGCATGTCCGCGGACATCAGGAGCTAGAGGGACCCCGGGTCTGGCTGGCTGGGTGCTCCCGGGCTGGAAGGCTCTTCTCCCTTCCTGGTTCTTGTGAGTGGATGGGCCGAGCGAGCTTGGAAGGCTGGGCTCTCTCGAGGCAGGAAGGGTATGTCTTCCTTCTTATTCCAAAGTCCTGAGTCTAACTGACCTGGGTACCAGGGGGCAGTGTATGGAGGGAGGAGGCTGTCTTGTCCACATTGTGGGTACACACTCTGCCTCGCACACAAAGGGACTGGATTTGTGTCTGAACTAGATGATCTGAGGCTGTGTGTAGCTTATCTGTAAGGATTAGGAATGGAGTGCCCCCACCCCCCTTTTCCGACTGCTCAGGGCCCTGTCCGCTGAGAATCATTTAGACTACTTAGGAGGGAGCGCGGGCCCCATTACCTCTGCCTGTGCTCCGCGCTTGCTTGCTTGTTTTACTACCCCGGAGTGGAACCTCTTCAGTGTTTTCAGAAGCTCCAGACATATTTGTTGGAGATTCAGATAAAAACTGGAAGCTTCCGCGAGGAGAGCCCTGTGACTTTTTACACTGAAAACATTTCGCCGTGGGTGTGTATACAATGCATGTAAATGCATCCATATGCACAGTTGTGGCTCATACAATAACAGATTGTCTTTAGGGTTCTGGGGGGAAACGAAAAGCTTTTATGCTTGACGAGGCTCATGCCTTCTGAAAATTGGTGTTTTTGCAACAACTTGGGAAGCCCGTATTGATCGATGTGCTTGCAGGTTCTTCTCATGATTGAACTTGCCCCGGAACTCCTCGACAGGGCGCGCTCATCACTTGCCGGTGAATTTGCGTGCTGTTGAAAGCTTTAGCCGATTAATGGCATCAACAGACACTTGGTTCCTCCATTTCTCAGCTGAGCAAACAGAAACCAGTCTGCCCCTGCCTCGCTCACACTATCTTTATTCTTTTGGCTCGGGGAAGGGGCTGGGGGCGCAGGGAAGGGATTCCTGCTAGAGAACCCTCCTCTCTGCCCCGTGGAGTTAAGTACCCGAGGCTTACCGGTTTGATGCCCCAGGTAGCTTGTTAGTCTACATATTTCAAATTGTATGGATAGCAGTGTTTAAAAAAAATGCTTGCGGTTTGGCGCCTGGGTTTGTTGTGTTTGTAGTAGAGAGATGTGCAATCGGTCTGGTATTCTTCCCTGAATTACGGCTCACGTTTGTCGGTTGTTACCTTGGGACTTGAAGCTTACCGGCTGGTCCTTGCTGAGCAGGAAGTCTGGGCTGTTGTGTTTGGTGTGGATCCTCCTCCGGGGAGACTGGAGCCTCCCTGCCTCTTCAGCGAGCCGTGGCCAGTTTGTGATGTAGCCCACCTTGTTTCCACTGGGGCTACCGGCGTGTGGAGCCCAGGTTCCCTGAAGCTTACAGAGGAGTTTAGTGTGGCTTTGGTTAATAGGAAGGTGCTCCTTGACCACTGTGTCTCTCCCAGACTCAAGACTGTGTGAGGGGCATTGTAGATGGTACGCTCCCATGTCTAAAACAGAAACTAGACCCATGAATTAGGGTATCGTAGGAGTCATGGCTAGAGCCAGTCTTGCTAAGGCACGTGTGGCAGGAACTCCCGGGGAGGTACCTCCTTCTCTCCTCTTCTTTCTCATTCACTCTTGGCTTATAGAGCAGAGAGGAGAGGGAAGGCGGGCACGGTGACACACCCCTGTGATCCCAGCACCTGGGAGACTGAGACAGGAGGATCACAGGTTGGAAGCCAGCTTCAGCAACTTAGTGAGACCCTGCTTCAAAATTTAAAAAAATAAAGTGGGACTGGGAGTGTATCTCAGGAGTAGAATGCCCCTGGGTTCAATCCCCAGCACACACACACACACACACACACACACACACACACAAACCAGAAGAAAGAGAGAGAGAAAAAAAAAGAATAGAGGAAAAACAGGGGAGAGAGCAAGAATAAGATTTCCATATATATAATGCAGCCAAGTAGCGTGATTAATTGACACCAGTTATTGGAAAATTGAATTGTAATATATATCCCTTTGACCCTACAGAGTGTCATAAAAAGCCAGTGATGTATTATCAGTGAGATTTTCTGTCTAATGATTCCAGTCCGTGTATAGACCCCATGCATTTTTCCAATGCTGGCTTTTTAGACTTGCTGTAGGCAATAGAATTGGGGAGTAAAAGGATTTCTAAAGTTAAAAGTAAATATAGACATGATAGTAGTATGAAAAAGGCTAAATCAGAAGACCCCTCCCCATCAAAACACCATATATATACACACACCTAACACACACCTACAATTGCAAAGACACACCACACACACACGTATGTCACTGGCAAAATCCAGTTTACTTGGTCATCGCCATTTTCTCAGCATGTTTATGGTTTCCTTTTTTAAAAAAATGTTTCTTATGTTGGTAATCAGACCCCAAATATTTGCATGTGAGCACCTCCCTCGAAGTCGCGCTGATACCCTCTGGCACCGGCAGAGCTGTCATGGCATGTTTTGAGAAGTCTGGTGGGACAACGGGGCAGCAATGCCGGCCATTCCTTCAGGCTCGCTGCCCAGCTCTGCAGGCTCGGGGGTGTTCGGAGCATCACTGCAAGGTCCCACTTTGTGGGTCTCCAGGACCTGTGGATGAGTTCCCGCCATTGCTGGCCGCCGACAAGTCTCTGTGATTAATTCGGGAGGCCCGCAGCCAGAAACATGAAACCATGCCTCTCATAGCGTGGTGTGGTGTTTTTTATTGGGAAGCCCATTTGACAGGTGGCTCCGTGTGACACAAATGGCACCGGATCCCTCTGCTCCTCAGCAGTCTAATGAGTTGCTGGCTGCATGCCTCCCAGGTACCCGGTCCGTTCTTTCTCTCACTCTAATCCTCGAGCCGTGGTCTCCGACTTTTATTCGTTTTGTCGGGGTGAGTCCTCAACTCAGGAACTCGGGATCGGCGGGGTCCTTGACGGAAAAGAATTTCAGCACGCGCCAGTCAGAGACGTGGACAGAGGCTTATTTGGGGAAAAGGGAAGAAATACACATTCAAGAGCGAATGCGGGCCACCCCAAGATGAGGAAGGCCTACTGGGGAGTTCAGGGCTCTTGTTTTATAGGGGACTTTCGTGAGGAGTGGGCTAGAGGTGGTGTGTGAGGAAGGTCTCAGTCTGGTCGTCTGGAGGTGGCTCCTGGTGGTCTGGTCAACCTTAGGGTCCTCAGGCTGATTGGGGTCTTTCTTAACTGATTGATAGATAAGCTGGAGAGTGTCCTAAATTATAGGTTTCTCAAAATATCGTACCTGTCTTGTTCTCATTGCACAGGGCAATTAGTTTCTTTTAGTTAACTCTAGGATCTACAGATTTCCCAGGAATTTGGGAGAGTCAGGCCTGGGAAAGACTGGTTTGTGGAGTCGAGGCTGAAGCGCTTTTTTTTTTTTTTTTTTTGCGGTACTGGGGATGGAACCCAGGGGCGTTCTACCTCCACGCTACGCCCCCGGCCCTATTTTTTTACTTTATTTTGAAACCGGGTCTCGCAAAGTTGCAGAGGGCCTCACTAAGGAGAGAGAGAGAGAGAGAGAGAGAGAGCAAGCGCTGAGGCTGGCCGCGAACCCGGATCCTCTGGTCTCCGCCTCCCAAAGTACTAGGATTACAAGCGTGCGCCACCACACCCGGCTAGTTCCAGGTTCTTATATTAAAGTTGTATTTGACTTTTCCTCCCTCTCTGTCTCCTTTCTCCCTACTTATTTCTTCTATCCTGCATCAGTTCTTCCAAGAAGTTTGCCTTCCTTAATATTCCCGTAAACTGTGGGAGCATGACAACAGAATGGGTAAAGTGGCCGGCCTTGGACTGAGATGCTGAGAAGGGCTCAGGCACGAGTAAAGGAGCGATCTCGGCCTTCAAAGCCCCTCGCTAAATTGAAAGGTCTTGAACGACAAGATCTGACAAGTGCAAATATTTGTGTTCTCTGATCTGAAGGGGCAGAAAGAGTGATAATCTTTTGAGGAATTTTTTGCCGTGTCTCGCAGTTCAAAGCACAATGCTTAGCACATACTAGGTTCTCAATAAACACTCAGCAGAGGGGTGAGTCAAGAACACTACACAGTCCTTGTGAAGTCCGAGCTGCTGGCTAGAGTGCTTTGGTTGCTAGCAAAGCAAAACAAAACAGAAGAGTACATACAGCTCCATGCAAAGTCATTTCAACAACAGAAAAGTAAATGTAGGTTCCCCTGTATTTAATCATACACATTCTCTACAAGCCAGATAGTTTATCCTGTATTCCGTAGGAAATAGCAGTTAGCTTTCTGCTCACTGTTAAATTGGTCTTAAAAGTTGATGCTCAGCCGGGTGTGGTGGCGCATGCTTGTAATCCCAGGACTTGGGAGGCTGAGACAGGAGGATGGCAGGTTCGCGGCCAGCCTCAGATACTTAGTGAGGCCCTCCGCAACTTAGTGAGACCCTGTTTCAAAATAAAGAATAAAATAGGGCTGGGGGTGTAGCTTGGAGGTAGAATGCTCCTGGGTTCGATCCCCAGTACCGCAAGATAAATAAATTAATAAATTAATTAAATAAAATACTAAAAATAAAAAGTTGATGCTGTCCGTGTGATTGAGAATCACCTTTTTCCCTCTGCCACTCCCACGCCAGTGGGCCTTGGGTCTCAATAATAGTGCTGGGTGGATTTCTTTTTTACGGTAAAGATTAGATCGTTGGGAAGCTGGGCCTGGTGGCGCACACCTGTAATCCCAGTACTTGGGAGACTGAGACCGGAGGATCGCAGGTTCGAGGCCAGCTTCAGCAACTTCGTGAGGCCCTCCGCAACTTAGTGAGACCCTGTTTCAAAATCAAATTAAAAAAAAAAAAAGCCTGTGACTGTAGCTCAGAGGTAGAATGCCCTTGGGTTCGACCCCCCAGTACCAACAACAACAACATAAAGAAGTGGGGACACTCGGGGGACACACAGGAGGCGGCACTGGCAGAAGTGGGCACTTGGTGAGTGGTGGGCCGTAGAGAAGATGGAGGCAGGGATGCCTTTCGGGTATAAGCAGGTGCGCCTTCTTCCTCCTCGGGTTGAATCTTAATACATACTGCTATTGGGGAAGGAAAAAATAAGCCCTGTAGGATTGCCTGCCCCGCTGGGGATATTCTAAAGCCCCAGGTGAGGTGGCTCACCTGGTGGTCTTCTGACTGCTGGGTCCCTGGACGCCAGCCTCTCAGGCTAATGGAGAGGGGCCAGCTTTTGATAGCAGCGTCGGCCAGGACTATCACCTGCCGGCCCACAGCTGGAGACATGGTGGTTTTCTTCGTATGGCCCCCTAGGAACTCTAGTCATTGGCTTTAGCTTCCAGAATGACGCCTTCAGTGTCTTGAAAACAAGTGGCCAAGCCGGGCGCAGTGGTGCGCGCCTGTAATCCCAGTGCTTAGGAGGCTGAGACAGGAGGATTGCAAGTTTGAGGCCAGCCTTAGCAACTTAGTGAGGCCCTCAGCAACTTAGAGAGTCCCTGTTTCAAAATAAAAAATAAAAAGGGCTACAGGTATAGCTTGGAGGTAGAATGCCCCTGGGTTCCATCTCCAATACAAAAAAAAAAAAAAATCGGGGGGAATCTACAGATTTTACAACAACTGTACAAGTTGCCTAAAAGTTAGTAAGTGCCATAATTTTTTAATTAATTGTGGCATAGTGCCATAGACAGTTGCTTAAAAAATGCGTAACTGTGCTGGGTATGGTGGCGCACACTTATAATCCCAGTACTTGGGAAGCTGAGACCAGAGGATCCGGGTTCGCGGCCAGCCTCAGCTACTTAGTGAGGCCCTCCGCAACCCGGAGGAGACCCTGTTTCAAAATAAAGAATAAAAAAATAGGGCCGGGGGTGTAGCTGAGAGGTAGAATGCCCCTGGGTTCAATCCCCAGTACCGCAAAAACAAAAATCTAAAAAAAAAAAAATGCGTGATTGTAGATAGAGACCTGGAAGCGAGGCTAAAGAGTCTGTAAACCTTTAAAACTCCTTTTTTATGAGGCTTAGCGTTCCAGTTTATGGGAGCCTTTGCTATTTCTCCTCCTGGCTCTTTGGACCCTTTTGCTCGCTGCTTCTGTTTTTACCTGGTGGTGATCTCTGAGCGGGAATAACTTATTCTAGAAGGAGTTGAGCGCCTACTAGGTGTCTGGCTCTTCTTTAAACCTCTGGGGTAACAGCACAGTGGACCAAACCGACAGCATCCCTCCCCGTGCCCTCCTGGAGCACGTATTAGAACCCGCCCGTGTTATTTTAGTCCTAATAAGATCGGAATAGGGAATAAGGTAGAAGTGATTATTAAAATGAAATCGTTCAGCTGTGAGGAGTTTGCTCCTAAAAAATTACTGTGGTTGGCAACGCAGAAGTTGGTGGAATTGTTTGTAAAAAAAAGTCAAGCACAAAAGAACACAACCGTGGAAAGTTAGGACCAGCCCTCGTGTCCCTTCACCCGGCTCCCCCCACGTAGCTGCTTTATGTCAGGATCTACGTGTGTGTGTTGGTGTTTCTGCGTATGTGTGTGCGTATGTTTCCCTACCAATCTTTCTGCATTAATAATTACATGCACAGCTTATTTTTCTTTCAAAGAAAATGATATCACACTGTACTTCCTATTCAATTAATTAGTTCAGCCCCTGTTCTCTGCTCCTGAAATTGACATCTTAATATGATAACAGAAATATTCCTACTTAATTCTTGGTAATAAGTAGCTGATGTATGGGGATAGAAAGAGACAGTTTATTTAGCCATTCTTCTATTTTATTTTTTGCGGTACTGGGGATTGAACCCAGGGACATTCTACCTCTGAGCAACACCCCTAGCCCTATTTTATTTTATTATTTTAGTTTAGTTTAGTCTAGTTTAGTTTTGTGGTGCTGGGGATTGAACCGAGGGGCATTCTACCTCTGAGATATACCTACAGCCCTATTTTTTAGTATTTATTTTGAAACAAGATCTTACTAAGTTGCAGAGGGCTTCACTAAGTAGCTGAGGCTGGCCACTAACCTGCAATCTTCCTGTCTCAGCCTCCCAAGTACTGGGATTACAAGCATGCGCCACCACGCCTGGCTTTTATTTTTATTTTGAAACAGGGTCTCACCAGGTTGATGAGTCTCACTACTTTCTGAGGCTGTCCTCAAACCTGCGATCCTCCTGTCTCAGCCTCCCAAGTACAGGGATTACAGGTGTGGGCCACCGTACCCGGCTTATTTAACCATTCTTCTGATGGTGAAATTTTAGACGTTTTCACTTTTCCGTAATCACGAGGCGGTGGTAAACTCCTGGCACAGTAGTTTAGCTCGGTTTTCTTACCACCATTGTGTCTTGGATCTCTTTCCACAGCAGCACACAAATGCCCCCTTCATTCTTCCTAATAATAACTAG
>PVJS01005542.1:36470-63850 GCA_004027185.1 Glis glis
AGCTGAGGCTGGCCGCGAACCCTGATCCTCCGGTCTCCGCCTCCCAAAGTACTGGGATTACAAGCGTGCGCCACCATGCCCGGCTTAGCAACCTTTATTCAGAGATCCCAGACTTACTGGCTGATTTGTCCCCTTTTTTAGAAAAAAAAAAAAAAAGAAATTACTCGGTGTCCCCTGGGCGCTTCCACCGCCCCCTTAGTTTGATTCCGTGCCCCCCAGTTGCCCCTGAGGCTACTGCTGCCCCCTGGATCTTTGCACCCCGCCCCCCAGTCTGTATTACTGACTTGGGGAATCCGTGCTTATGTGCTAGGAACTGTTCTGTGCTTGGGATATATGATTAACCAATAGGGATGAAGACGCTTCCTAAGGTTTGCGCTCTGGTCAGGAGAGACACAGCGGGCAATAAATGTGATCCACGATTTAGTATATTAGAAGGTGGTAAGTGATCTGAGGGGACTGAACAGAATAAAGGGGCCCGGAATGTGGCGACTGGGCAGATCGCAGTTTTAAGCAGGATTATCGGGGTGTCTGGGTAGATCTCGCTAAGGAAAGTAACATTCATGTGCCTGTCTAGGCGGAGGCCAAGTCTGTGCAAAGGCACTGTGGCTGAAGCGGTACCTGCATTTTCTGAGGACCAGCGAGGAGGCCAGAGCCGCTGGGACAGAGAGAGCCAGGGTAGAACTGTGTGTGGGAGAGCAGAGGAGGATGCTGGGCGTTTTAGCCCATAAGCACACTGTCCCAGCCCATGGGAGCCCTCCC
Source organism: Glis glis (assembly GCA_004027185.1). Taxonomy (NCBI): domain Eukaryota; kingdom Metazoa; phylum Chordata; class Mammalia; order Rodentia; family Gliridae; genus Glis; species Glis glis. Next base: position 37,230 of record PVJS01005542.1, read on the forward strand.
AAGGTCCCCATCAGATTAATGACATAATTAACATTTGAAAAGCCTTTCCCCGTGGCTGTGGTGAGGTTGTCCCAGGAGTGGAGGCCGGGTACACAGCTAGGAGGCTGTGGTCCTCCTTCTGGTGGCTGGAGAGAATCCTAGGACAGGTGGACAGAGCGATTGGGCGTATTTTGAAAGTAAATTTAAAAGGATGGCGTGATGGATTCGAGGAGGGCGGAGAGAGAGAGAGGAATCTTGTTCTTAACCTGAACAACTAGAAGGGTGCTTATTTTGCCTTTTATCTGTTTATTTTTGTTTTTAACCCAAACTGGATGGGGAAGCTGGGAGAAGTCATCTTTTGGCTTAGGGTCAGCAGTTTCAATGTGGACTTACGTAGCTGGAAATGCTTCTGTTTTGTGTTTTGTTTTGAGGTAGTGAAGATTGAACTTGGGGACATTCTACCTCTGAACTACACCTCCAGCCCTATTTTATTTGGAAACAGCATCTCGCTAGGTTGATGAGAGTCTCACTACTTGCTGAGGCTGTCCTCGAACCTGCGATCCTCCTGTCTCAGCCTCCCAAGTACTGGGATTACAGGTGTGGGACACCATGTCTGGCTAGCTGGAGGTGTTTTTTAGATGTGGGGGCAGGTAGTCGGGGAGGCGGTGGGCCTGCGAGGGGAGCCCCTGCAGGACTTGGTGGAACCCGACTTTGGCCATCATTCCCCAGTGTTTGAACATAAAAGTCAGCGTTGAAAGGTCTGTCCTCGCGCACATAGCTTTGTGCCATTTGCGAATCTTTCTGTAGACTGAACTCCTGAAGTAGTATCACTAACTTCAACTATCAAAGTAGTGTCACTAAATCATTTTAGGATTAGGAATACTTTCCCATACCCGGACGTTGTGGTGCACACTTATACTTGGAGGCTGAGACAGGAGGATGACAGGTTTGAAGCCAGCCTCAGCAACTTAGCGAGGCCCTATTTCCAAATAAAAAATAACCAGGGCTAGGGGTGTAACTAGCAGGTAGAATGCTTCTGGGTTCAATCCCTAGCACCAAAAATAAAAAAGAGCAACTTCCAAGTGAGTCTCCCAAAGGAATTGTACACCATACATTCCCATATGCATGTTCCTTCATCTTTGTCCAAACTGAATATAACCAGCCTTTTAAAGTTGTGCAGGTTTTTAATTTAATTTTTTTCATGGTCCTTTTGAACTCGGGTCCTCTGGCCTGGGGGCTGTCCTGGTTTTGGAGAATGGAGGCGTGCGTCCCCCTCTGGGGGTCTGCCTGCCCTGGGCGCAGTGGCGACCATGCAGGTCATATTTGGTAGGACAGACTAATTGCTCGAGGACTTGGTTCTGTGCAAGGAGGATGTGACACATTTTGCATTGTGCAGGCAGCTAATTAAAGACTAATGGGGAGACGGCGAAGTAGCACTTTTAAAGTAGCTCCTTTAAAAGGGGAAATTTGAATTATATCACCCTCAGAAAGAACAGTTCATTCTGACAGTTGGACAAGTTTTAATAGCAAGTGTTGAATTGAAATCGTTGGCACAACCGGGGTAGTTAGAGCGTTGAGCGGATCCACATCTCCTTAAAGTTATATAAGGTCGAATGAGCCCCAAGCTGGAATCTTAATGATTTTTTTTTTTTACTAATTTATGAAACAAATAATGATCATGACCCAGCCAGGAGCTAGATATCATACTAAGTCCGGAAGATACAAAGATGTACAAAATATAGCCTTTCCCTGGCGGAGGGTCCCGTGGCCCTGGTGGCCCGTGATGGCCCACCCGTCACATGGGTAGGACAGACATGTAAAGGTGTTCTGGTAACAGAACAGCCTGACTCTAACAGCTCAGGTACAGGAAGATTTTGTGACAGAGGAGACTCGGGTGGAGAGTTTTAAAGGACAGACATTCCCCAGATGGGCCCCTGTAGACGCTTCAGGACGAGGACCCAAGCATGTGCCAATCAAAGCATGGGAGGCGGGTGTTTCTGGAAAGCACCACGTCACTGGCTGTGGAGAGTGTGAGTGAAGGAGTTGTGAGCCACAGACAGGGAGGGACACAGAGATGCTTGCACATTCTGCTGGGACATGGCCCCCGGAAAGACCCCTGGGGCAGGGGGATCTTGGGAGAGTCTAGACAGGAGAGTTACATGCGTGTAGTTTTGGAAACTACTCTGGCAACCTTCTAAGTCAGGGGTCATTAAATTTGATCTACAGGCCAAATATGACCCACTGCCTGTCTTTACAAATAAAGTTTTATTGGAACACCATCATATATGTGTGTATATATATATATGTATGTATGTATGTGTGTGTGTGTGTGTGTCTGTGTTTGTATATCTACTTTTGTATTACAGCCCCAAGGTAGAGTACTTGTAACAGAGACTGCATATCCTCCAACACCTGATCTATTTACTATCTGCTGTCTCTCTCTCTCTTTTTAAGGGGGTGCTGGGGATTGAACCCGGGGCATTCTACCACTAAGCTACACCCCCATGCCCCCTTTTTTTGATGATGTTAGGGATTGAACCCAGGGGTGTTCTACCTCCAAGCTACACCCCTTGACCTATTTTATTTTTTTATTTGGAAACAGAGTCTCCCTAAGTTGATGCGAGCCTCACTGAGTTGCTGAGGGTGGCTTCGAACCTGTGATCCTCCTGTGTCAGCCTCCCAAGTACTGGGATTACAGGCGCACACTACCACTCCCACCTCCCTAGCCCTTTTTGGTTTTTGTTTTGAAGCAGGGTCTCACTAGGTTGTTGCAAGTCTTGCTATGTTGCGGAGGCTGGTCTCAAATCAGATATCCCCCTGTCTCAGTCTCCCAAATACTGGGATTACAGGCGTGCACCACCACTCCCACCTCCCTAGCCCTTTTTGGTTTTTGTTTTGAAGCAGGGTCTCACTAGGTTGCTGCAAGTCTCGCTATGTTGCTGAGGCTGGCCTCAGACCTGTGATCCTCCTGTCTCAGCCTCCCAAGCACTGGGATTCCAGGTGTGCCCCACCGCACCCAGCTATCTGTCTCTTTAAAGAACGTTTGTCAGCCCTTGATTTCGGGGATGAAGTTCAAGTTGGGAAACCAATGAGGCAGCAGTCTCCAAACTGCAAGCCAAGTTCAGGAGAAGGAGGCGGAAGAGAGGCCTAGGAATTACTCAGGAGGGAACTCAGAGGACTTAGTGATGGGCCAGGAAGTACCAGGGAGAGGGAGGGCTCCGAGGGGCCACTCAGGGTCCTAGCGTGACCAGGGGGACTGGAAGGTCTCCAGGGACAGCTGGTGGAGATGTCCCATGGACTAGGGCAGGAGATGCCCCAGGGGACTGGCATTTGTAACCCTTCTGGAGCATTCAGGGTTCAGCTCCATACATACCCTGAGGAAGCCATCCCTGTCACGGTTCCCTTACAGTCTGACCTCCCCGGCTCTGAACTCTGCACCGCGTCTTGGAACTCTTCTCTGTCTCGATGTTCTCTCCTTAAGCAGGGGTCTCCCATTGCCCGAGCTAGAGTATCATCAGCTCAGGGATCAGTTAAGCATCTCTTGCAGCCACGTGCGCCTTCCAGGGCCCGCCACACAATCACAGCCTAGAGGTACTCAATTTATTTCTTGGTTACAGAACCTGATAGTCGAGCGAAGGAGCTGGGCAAACCTTGCTGCCTTTATCATTCATTGATAATTCACCAAGAATGTATGGGGCACTGCGTACTGTCTGGGCCAGACTCGGCAGGTGCCAAGCATAGAGTGATTAACCCTTTTTAAATTTTTTTTTATTTTTTATGGCACTGGTGATTGAACCGAGGGGCATTCAACCTCCGAACTACACCCCCAGCCCTGTTTTTTATTCTTTACTTTGAAACAGGGTCTCACTAAGTTGCAGAGGGCCTCACTAAGTAGCTGAGGCTGGCCGCGAACCCAGATCCTCCGGTCTCAGCCTCCCAGGTACTGGGATTACAAGCATGCGCCACCACGCCTGGCTTTTTAATTAATTTATTTATTTTTTATTCGGTGCTGGGGATTGAACCCAGGGGCATTCTACCTCCAAGCTACACCCCCAGCCCTATTTTTTATTCTTTTTTATTCAGAAACAGAGTGTCACTAAGTTGCGGAGGGCCTCGCTAAGTAGCTGAGGCTGGCCTCAGACCTGCGATCCTCCTGTCTCAGCCTCCCAAGTACTGGAATGACAAGCCTGTGCCACCATGCCCGACTTAACCCTTTTTTTTAGTAGAGGAAGAAAGACAATACCTTGCCCCTGTCCCCTCCCACACCTTAGAACTGTGGAGTATACTACTGCAAGACGATTTGGAGATTTTATTTTGGCCCAATCTCCCGCTCACACTGCGTCAGATGGAGCTTGAGTTGCCCGTTGCAGGGGTAGCATCCTGAGACTCATTTGTGTTGTCAAAACTGAACAGTGTGGCCAGGCGTGGTGGCACACGATTCTAATCCCAGTACTTGTGAGGCTGAGACCAGAGGATCCGGGTTCGCGGCCAGCCTCAGCTATTTAGTGAGGCCTTCCACAACTTAGTGAGACCCTGTTTCAAAATAAAGAATAAAAAATAGGGCTGGGGTTGGAGCTCAGAGGTAGAATGCCCCTGGGTTCAATCCCCAGTACCGCAAAAAAAAAAAAACCCAAAAACTGAACAGTATGATCTGATTCCCACTGAAGGACACGACATTCATTGCTTTAGTGTGCATTTTAGCTGGGCAAGGTGGCGCACACCTGTAATTCCAGTAGTTGAGAGGCTGAGACAGGAGGCTCCCAGGTTTGAGAACAGCCTCAACAACTTAGCGAGATCCCCAGCAATCTGTTTCAAAATAAAAAATAGGGCTGGGGCAGTAGCTTGGATATAGAATGCCCCTGGGTTCTGCCAGCCGGGCGTGGTGGCGCACACTTGTCATCCCAGTTCTTGGGAGGCTGAGACCGGAGGATCCAGGTTCGCTGCCAGCCTCAGCTACTTGGTGAGGCCCTCTGCAACTTAGTGAGACCCTGTTTCAAAATAAAGAAGTAAAAATAGGGCTGGGGGTGTAGCTTGGAGATAGAATGCCCCTGGGTTCCATCCCCAGTACTGCAAAAAAAAAAAAAAGAATGCCCCTGGGTTCAATCCCCAATAACACACACACACACACACACACACACACACACACACACACACACACAGTCTATTTCACATGTGGGGAACCATAATGACCGTGTAGGAGATCTTCTATAATAGGTGGTGTTGCCTCTTGAAAACTGAATTGGGTTCGTCATCTCTACTGTGGTCAGTATTGATTCCAATGTTTTTTTTTCTTTTTCTTATTCACACATCCCTATCAGACTTTATGCTCTTATTGTCCATACTCCGCCTTCAGGGGATCAAAGTTAGGGAAGACTGCTTCGCTCCTATTGCATGTTATTATCTCACATCACACGCCCCTATCTTGCAGTCTTCAAGTATGACATGAAGGAGCACACAGTTTCTGGCAGCGTCCCCTCTCCGTCGTCACAGGCGTTGAAAGCATCAATTTTCATTTCAGGCTTTGAATTGGTCGGCAGATGAGCCGGAGCGCTGGGGCTGTTCGGGGTACAGAGGCGTAAGGAGGCTAGAGAGCAGGCTGCAGGGCTGCGGGGAGAGCCGAGGGTGTGTGGGAAACTCCAGGTCCACGTCCATCCCTCCCGACCCGACCTGGGAGGGCGACTGTCGCCGGCTTGCCCCATGCTCTGTAGAATGGCTTGCTGATGGAGGGCTTTTGCTTAGTTTCTTGGTGTTGGGATAGGGGGTGCAAAGACGGAGTCAGAGATGTCTTGGACGGCAAAAGAGCAGCCATGTTCTTAGAGGGGATTGTCAAAACATACCACAGGGCCTTTGAGCCTGACTTGGATGGCAAAGCATTTCCCTGGCAGTGGAGTGGGATGGAACTCCCAGCGCATTCGACCTGTTATTGTTTTTTTTGTTTGTTTGTTTTTGGTACTGGGGATTGAACCCAGGGGCATTCAACTTCCAAGCTACACCCCCAGCCCTATTTTATTTTTTAATTTGAAACAGGGTCTTGCTAGGTTGATGAGAGTCTCCCTACTTCAGAGGCTGTCCTCGTACCTGCAATCCTCCTGTCTCAGCCTCCCAAGTACTGGGATTACAAGCATTTGCCACCTTGCCTGGCTAATCATTATTATTATTATTATTTTGGTATGGGAATTGAACCCAGGGGCATCCTACCTCTGACCTATACCCCAAGCCCTTAAATTTTTTTTTTTACATTTTTAAACAGGGTCTTGCTAAGTCGCTGAGGCTGGCCTTGAACCAGGGATCCTCCTGTCTCAGCCTCCCAAGTACTGGGATGACAGGCATGCGCCACTGCTCCAGGCTGGACCTGGTATTCTTAAGGTGCCTCTTCCTTCCTGGAGAACTGTGTGTGTTTGGTAGGTCGCGTTGTCCCCTCTGTAAAGAGCCCGTTCTCCCGGGCAGCGCTTGTGACTTCTTCTGGGCTGAGGAGCAGCCTGCATCTCCTGTCGCAGCCGCCTCCCTGTGTCGCGTGTGCGTTTCCAGAATGCAGCATGGGGGTGTCGTAGGGAACCGCTCCGCCTGCCAGCCAGCGAGAAAGTGTTAAAAATATAAAAAAGCCTGTTAGTTGCCAGTTTGAAAATACGTATGTTCCAACATTTTGTCATTAAGAAAACTTACTTTGGTTTAGAATGACTTTAATTTAGAATTTAGGTGATTTTTTTCCTTTCTTTCTTTCTTTTTTTTTTTTTTTTTTTTTTTGCAGTACCAGGGATTGAACCCAGGGGCATTCTACCTCCGAGCTACACCCCAGCCCTATTTTTTTTTATTCTTTATTTTTAAACAGGGTCTCACTAAGTTGCGGAGGGCCTCACTAAGTAGCTGAGGCTGGCCGCGAACCCGGATCCTCCTGTCTCAGCCTCCCAAGTACTGGGATTACAAGCGTGTGCCACCAAGCCCGGCAATCTAGGTGAATTTTAAGTATTTTTGAGAGGTGTTTAATTTTTAGTGTTAAAGTCACAATTTTGAGACGTGATTCTTATTCACTTTTTTAAATGTATGTATAATAAAGCTGGGGATGATGGCGCACATTTGCAATCCCAGTACTTGGGAGGCTGAGACAGGAGGATGGCAGGATTGAGGCCAGCCTCTTTAACTAAGCAAGGCCCTGTTTCAAAATAAAAAATAAAATAGGGCTGGGGGTGTAGCTCAGAGGTAGAATGCCCCTGGGTTCCATCCCCAGTACCCAAAACAAAGAGAAATCTATGTATTTACAAGAAAAGTCATTCTTTTTGGGGTACAGTGCTGTGGGTTTGGGCAGCTGCATATCCTCTTGCGACTACAACTTCATTCAAGAGACAGAATAAACCGGGTGTGGTGGCACACACCTGTAATCCCAGTACTTGGGAGGCTTAAACAGGAGGATCAAAGATTCGAGTCCAGCCTCAGTAACTTAGCAAGACCCTGTTTCAAAATTAAAACTAAAAAGGGCTGAGGGTGTAGCTCAGAGGTAGAATCCCCTGGGTTCAATCCCTAGCAACACACACACACACACACACACCACAGTAGTACAGTCATCCCCCAAGTTCCTTCCTCCTGCCTTGTCGTAGGTTGTCGTCTACCCCTCCCCCAGCCCCAGGTAACCACATCTATTTTCTGCTCCTTTTCCCAAAGGTCATATAGATGGAGTCCCATAGCCCCAAGCTTTTGGATTTCGCTTCTTTCCATTAGTGAAGTGGCGTTAAGCCTCCTCTCTGTGGTGCTTACCTCGTTCTTCCTTTTATTTCGCTGCGTATGATTCCATTTTATGGACATACCACAGTGTTTATCCAGACACCAGCTGAAGGACCATTGAATTGCTTTTACTCATGGAGATTATGAATAAAGTCGCTTAAGGAGCCTCCAACAAGAGCAAGGGAATCTTCTCCGAGCCTCAGGGGAAAAACCACATGAGTATGGGAGAGGGTTTTGTCAACACAGGTTTTCACTCTGCGTGGGTAAACACCTAGGCGTGAACTCTCTGGGTCACTTGGTAAACCTGTGTTTAATGTTATAAGAAGCTGTTGTGTCCCTCCACAGTGGCCACGTCCTTCTGCATTCTCCTCAGCATAAGAGTTTCAGTTGCTCCTTGTTTTCTTTAGCATTTGGTACAGGCTGAGGAGCCCTCATCCAAAGACCTGAAATCTGAAATATTTTGAGTGTCATGTAGGTGCTCAAAATCTTTGGGGTTTCAGAGCATTTAAGATTTTAGATTTTCAGTTGAGGGATGCTCATTGGGTATAGTCTATGCAATTATTTCAAAATCCAAAAGACTCTGAAATCTGAAACAGTTCTGTCTCCAGGCATTTTGGATAAATGATATATTCTCATTCCATATTGTCAAATTTAAAAAAATTCTTTTTTTTTGCCTATTAGTGGGGTGGTATTTTATTATTATGAGTTTAATTTGCATTTCCCAAATGATTATAATGTGGAACATGTTCGCAGGTGCTTATTTGCCATCCATACATCTGTTTTGGTGAAATGTCTGCTCAAACCCTTTATCCATTTTAAAAAACTGGATTGTTTACTATCCTGCATTTTAACAGCATACACAAACTGTCAGTCAATCCTGCTAACCATTGGTTTGCCCAATTTTTAAAATATCAAGATGATATCTTCTCTTTCTTTTTTTTTTATATCTTCAAACAAACAGTACACTTATGATAGGATTTGGATAGATCTGGGCTCACATCCCTGCTCTGTTGCTGACTGTGTGAATGACGTTGGCCAGTCGTTTGACTTCTGTGAGGTTCCGTCACCTCATCTGTGCGGTGGTATTAATGTCTGTCTCAGTCCACAATTACACTGCTGTGACCAAACACCTGACAGGCGCAACATAGAGGAGGAAACATTTATTTCCTTACAGATCTGGAGACTGCAGTGTGTGTGTGTGTGTGTGTGTGTGTGTGTGTGTGTGTACATATGTGTGTACATGTGTGTGTATACATACGTGTATGTACGTACCAGTGTGTGTACATACATGTGTGTATACATGTGTGTGTGTGCATACGTGTATGTGTGGGTGTGTGTATATCAACCATTTTTATGCCAGCTACCGAGCAGGGGCTGAGGCTACAGGTCCTTAGGACATGATTGTGAGAAGCAGAGAGAGCAAAAGATCAGAGAGAGAGAGGGTTAGAGCTGGATGCTACAGCTGGGAGGGTCCAGTACACGCACGCATGTACGCACGCATCCTGCACACATGCTATACCCAGCCACGTTCCCCCAGGGACCTACCGCTGAACATGGCTACCTCCGGAGCATGAGGCTGGGGGACAATTTTTCATCTCCACCATAACAGCCAGCTTGCCATCCGTAGGATTCAGTGCTCGCCTGCATAGACCCGACACGCGGCAGGCATTTGCTGAACAGGATCGTTCTTATTCCAGGTCAGTGGGGCGGCTCAGGTGAACCGACTTTGCATCTGCCTTCCCTCCTCGCGGGGGATCTGGGAGATCCCTGGATGCAGCGGGGTCTAGCGCAGGGCCCTCCATGACAGGCTTGAATGAACTGGCCGAGTGGCTCAGTGGATGGAGTGAAGTTGAGAACTGTTTATCAACAAGCATGTCGCAGGCGCAGCCTTATCCTGAATCTTGGAGTGTTTGTCCATTGTGCCCTTTTTGCGTTTCCTGTTTATTTTAGTGCCATAGTCATGTATTTATTTATTTATTTATTTATTTATTTATTTATTTATTTTTGTGTGGTACTGGGTATGGAACCCAAGGGCATTCTACCTCCGAGCTATACCCCCAGCCCTATTTTATTCTTTATTTTGAAACAGGATCTCATTAAGTTGCGGAGGGCCTCACTAAGTAGCTGAGGCTGGCCACAAACCCAGATCCTCCTGTCTCAACCTCCCAAGTACTGGGATTATAAGCACGCGCCACCACGCCCAGCTTTTTTTATTTAATTTTGTGATACTGGGGATTGAACCCAGGGGCACTCTACCTACAAGCTACAGCCCCTGCCCTATTTTATTTTTATTTGAAAACAGGGTTTCACTAGGTTGATGAGAGTCTCACTACTTGCTGAGGTTGTCCTCGAACCTGCGATCCTCCTACCTCAGCCTCCCAAGTACTGGGATGACAGGCATGCACCACGGCACCCAGGCAGTCATTGATATTCTCGCTGCACACTTCAGATTCGTTTTTTCCGGGAGGCTGAGGGCAGAGAGACTGGGGGGTGTGATGGGCGCTCTCGCTACTCTCTGCTGTATGGGCTGCGACTCGTCCGACTTATTCCTTGGTGTCTCCTGCACGTGGATGTGATCCCTTCATGCGACTGCAGAGTAAATGAGCAGCTTCCCAGCCCAGTGCCATCAGCGTTGACCACTCGGATCTACGGGTTGCTGCATTTATTTCTTGGCTGTTGTTAGCATAGTAGGTGTGCTGTAGGCTGGTCTTTCTTGTCTCCGGAATCCAGGCCGGTAGCCACAGCATCTGACTTCCTACAACCTGACCCCATTTTTAAGAAATCGCTGACTTTGGCAGGGTCCTGTCAGCGCCTCCCCGTTTCTGGCCTGGCCTCCTGAACACCCTCGTCTCTGCGCTGTTCTCTGCTGAGTCGGCTGTTAGGTAGAACTAGGCCAGAAGAGCTCGTTCTGTGGGCCAAGCGATCCTTGAAGCCAGCCTTTCATCAGGAGGGAGAAAGTTAACTTTAAGCCAGTTTGCTTTCTCCTGCAGAAATGGTTCTGTGAAGCCCTGGGTAGTGCAAGTAGGGACTGGGAATGTCAGTTTCCCTGGGATGTGTTAATTATTCTATGTCCCTTCTACCGATGAGCATCACACCACGGCTGCTGCGGAGCGCTCCCCAAATTGAACTGTCTTTCCTATGCTGGTGGTCCATTTCACCTTTCAGAAGCTGAAAGGTGGGAGAAATAATCTCACCTCCAAGGGGAAAACGACAGAGCTTTCCTGGGCGTGCATTTTCAAAGCATCTCTCACCTGGTAAATTGCTACCTCACCTGAATGTGTTTTTCATTAAAAACTTGGTGAGAACATTCCTTCCAGTCCTTGAAGAGCCCTGTTCTTCCTCATCCCCATCTTGGTTGTGCTTGTTAGAACACCAGGAGTCGGCTCGGAGGGTGCAGTTATAATGAGAAGGTCAACGACTTGACCTTCTGCCTTCTGCCTCCGGTGTGCCTGTCGATGTTCAGTTTCTCTTTACTTGTTTTTTGTTGTCGTTGTTGTTGACTTCGCCATTTCCAAAAACCTTCCCGTCAACACACATTGGCATGTCATTTCATTTGCAACTGGTCATTGGAACTCAGTGAAATGGGTTCTAATTAGAGGAACACAAATATTATTTGCAGATAGTAGAGACACGCTAACTCTAACATACTCCGCAGTCATGCCCACTTGTTTTAGTCTGCTTTTCTGTAGCTGTGACTTAGCTACCTGACAAGCGCAACGTAGAGGGGGAAATGTTTACTGGGGTTTATGGGTCCAGAGTTTCACAGGCTTTCATCCATCGTTGGCTGGCTCCACTGTCGCAGAAACCTCAGCAGCAGGGTGTGTGGTAGAGAAAAGCTTCTCTTACATCATGGCGGCCAGAGCAGAGATACAGAGAGAGAGAGAGAGACAGACAGACAGACAGGGACAGGAAGCAGCCAGGGATAGCTATGGTCCCCAAGGCCACACCCCCAGTGAGCTATGTTTTCCTGCCAAACCCCACCTGCCTACAATTACCACCCAGTAAATCCATTTGAATTATTAATCCTTCAGTGGATTTATCCGCTGATGAGACTTGAGGCCCAATTCAATGACTTCACCTCTGAATACTGTTGCCCTGGGGACATTCCAAACCCAAACCCTACCACCACTGGAACAGTACGTCATTGAGCTGTCTTGCAAGAAGCATGTTTTGAGCTGGGCACGGTGATGCACGCCTGTGATCCTAGTCCTTGGGAAGCTGAGACAGGAGGATCACAGGTTCGAGGCCAGCCTCAGCAACTTGGCAAGACCCTGTTTCAAAATAAAAAAATAAAATAGGGCTGGGGGTCTAGCTTCTAGGTAGAATGTCCCTGGGTTCAATCCCCAGTATCGAGGAAGAGGAGGAGAAAGAGGAAGAGGAATCTCTTAGAGTTGAGAATAACAAAATTGATGTTGTTATAGGTTAAAAGACATCTTACAATCTTGTAAAGACGTTTTCCTATCTTTTTTTTTTTTGCGGTACCGGGGATTGAACCCAGGGGCGTTCTACCTCCGTGCTACACCCCCGGCCCTATTTTTTTTATACTTTATTTTGAAACCGGGTCTCATGAAGTTGCAGAGGGCCTCACTAAGTAGAGAGAGAGAGAGGGAGAAAGAGAGAGAGAAAGCTGAGGCTGGCCGCGAACCCGGATCCTCCGGTCTCCGCCTCCCAAAGTACTGGGATTACAAGCGTGCGCCACCACGCCCGGCACCGTTTTCCTATCTTTAAACAGTATAGCTCTGAGAACAGCAATGACCTATGAAAGAGAGGGCGCTTAGCTTAACATCCATGCTGTCTAGGTCACCGGCTTGTAGGCCACACGGGGACTGACAGCTGGAGCACTTCAGGTGTGGCGTGTCTCAATCAAGATATGCTGTCTGTGTAACGTAGACCCCAGATTTTAAAGACTTAGTGTGAAAAAAGGAAGGTAAAAACCTCAGTAAGCATTTTCGTATTGATGTTGACATTACAGCAGTTTGGCTATATTGAGTCAGACTACATTATTAAATTAATTTCACTTGTTTGGCTTAATTTCTTTTTTATATTTCACTTATTTATTTAATAATTGGTCCTGGGGATTGAATCCAGAGCATTCTATATCTAAGTTAACCGGGCATGGTGGTGCACGCTTGTCATCCCAGTACTTGGGAGGCTGAGACCGGAGGATCCGGGTTTGCAGCCAGCGTCAGCTACTTAGTGAGGCCCTCTGCAACTTAGTGAGACCCTGTTTCAAAATAAAGAATAAAAAATAGGGCGGGGGGTGTAGCTTGGAGATAGAATGCCCCTGGGTTCAATCCCCAGTACCACAAAAAAAATAAAATATATATATCTGAACTACACCTTCTCTAGCCCTTTTTATTTTACTTTATTTCAAAACAGAGTCTTGCTAAATCGCATGAGGGTCTGGTTAAGTTGCTGAGGCTGGCCTTGAACCTGCGATCCTCCTGGCTCAGCCTCCCAAGTACCGCGATTATCGTTGTGTGCTGCTCTGTTTTGAAATGACACGTGTCCACGTCATGTCATTGTGGGACAGTGCCAAGACCGGAATGACAGTGATACCCATACTTGCACTCGTGGTGGAAGTTGACGTCCTCGCTCGCGCCGGCATTGATTTACTGATGAAGCCTGCCGGTCTTTGGCAAGTTCACATCCATAGAAGCAGAGCCCTTGGGTCGGGGCAGGTCAGAGGCCTGGACCAACTGTGGCCAACGTGCCTTTGCGTGAAGTTCAAGGCTGAGAAATGAGGTTGAAGGTTAGAATGCAAAGGAAAGCCCAGCTCTTCTCCGGAGAAGCATGCTTTCCACGACACTCTTCCTCGACCTGGATTTCGTGCTCAGAATCCTCAGCCATGGCGACCGCGGGGAGCCGCCTGGGATGTGGTGTGTCTGATAGGAATTCCAGAGGGCTCTTGCCTGGCGTTCAATGCCTCTGCGGCATGTTTAAACTCGCCCCTCTCACCAATATCCCCGCGGATATTGAGGGAGGCCTGTGTGGATGGCTTGTGTGGGTTTTTGGACTGACCTTCAGGAGGAGGCGAGGAAGAGCTTGCCGGGCTGAGCCTCCCCCGTCTGCCTGGCTCTCCTCTCCTGGGCCGCAGAGAATGAGAAACCACACGGACAAGAGCTTTGTTCTTTGTCCTCCTCGGGGAGCCTACTCAGTGCCTAAATATTGGGCACCTACTGTGTACTCAGTGCCTAAATATTGAGCACCTACTGTGTGCCATGCACTGTTCTAGAACAAGGGATGATAGCCAGAAATCAGACTCTCCTCCCTGCTTGGAGGAAGCCTGGGATACACTTCAGCGTGTCCCTTGGAGAGTGGGTGTGTGAGCAACAGCGGAGCTTGGGTGGTTTTTTGTTTTGTTTTGTTTTTTGTTTTTTTGGTTCTTGGGATTGAACCCCGGGGCATTCTACCTCTGAGCTCCACCTATTTCTATTTTATTATTTTATTTTATTTTATTTTATTCTTTTATTCCCTATTTTATTCTTTTATTTTGAAACAGGGTCTTACTAAGTTGCATAGGGCCTCACTAAGTAGCTGAGGCTGGCCGCGAACCTGTGATCCTCCCGTCTCAGCCTCCCAAGTACTAGGATTACAAGTGTGCGCCACCACACCTGGCTTTTATTTTTATTTTGAAACAGGTTGATGAGTCTCACTACTTTCTGAGGCTGTCCTCAAACCTGCGATCCTCCTGTCTCAGCCTCCCTAGTATAGGGATTATAGGTGTGAGACACCGAGCTAAGTTGCTGAGGATCTCGCTAAGTTGCTGAGGCTGGCCACGAACCTGCGATCCTCCTGTCTCAGCCTCCCAAGTAAGCGCGGGAGTTTTGCAGACCAAGCCATTTACTTAAAGAACCACTGTCCCTGTGCATTGTGAACCTGCTGTAGCTCACGTAGAGCAGGTGCCTGCAGTGGGCGCACATTCATTCAACAGACATCGATTAAGCATCTGACATGTTCTAGACACTTTCCTCTGTGCTGGGAATGTGTTCATGTGTGGAAGAAAGACTTGTTCTCAAGAGACGTGGGGTCCAGCTGTGGGTGTTAGACAATGACCATGAAGTATAAGTCCGTTATATGGGGTGTTTGAAATTGGTAAAAACTGAAAGACAAAGGCCCGGAAGAACAGCGGAGGGGTGTTGGGAGTTATGATAGTGGAGGACTGGCAGGTTTTTTTTTTTTTTTTGCGATGCTGGGGATGGAACCCAGGGGCATTCTACCTCCGAGCTACACCCCCAGCCCTATTTTTTGTTCTTTATTTTGAAACAGGGTCTCACTAAGTTGCGGAGGGCCTCACTAAGTAGCTGAGGCTGGCCACGAACCTGGACCCTCCTGTCTCAGCCTCCCAAGTACAGGGATTACAGGCGTGCACCCCTACCCCAGCTACAGATTCAGTGTGTTTGCAGAGTTGACAGCCAGCTGTCCCATGGTGCCTGACTGGACGCAGCAAGTGGGAACGAGGAATAGGCGGGGTTGTGTTAGACCTCCAGATCTGGAACCTTCCCCAAACTGGTTTCCTATCTCCTCTCTGACCTGAATTTTCGGCTCTCCTCTTCTCCCCCTCTTCCTTCTTGTGTGAAATATTGGTATGGTATGACATGAAGCTGGGTGTGGTGGTGCACCCCTGTAATCTTGGTCCTTGGGAGGCTGAGACAGGAGGATCACAGATTCGAGGACAGCCTCAGCAACTTAGACCCTCAGCAACTTAGTGAGACCCTGTTTCAAAAATGAAAAGTAAAGACTGGTGGTGTAGCGCAGAGGTGCAGCAGCCCTGAGTTTAATCCCCAGCACCAAATACACATATACATTGGATGAAATGTTATTTCTCTCAATTACTGAGTGTGTGGCACCCCCTTAAAATTTGCACTACAAAATTGTGCTTCTTGTGTGTTACTGTGGTAGGGCTCTGCCTGCGATGTTTGTCTTGACTTGTAACTTTAGAAATCTCTGGTTACTAGGGTTTGGATATAGAGCATCCCCCAGACAAGCTCACATGTTGACCGTGCAGCAATGTTCAGACGTGAAATCATTGAATGGGGGCTCTAACCTCATCAGGGGATAAATCCATCGATGGATTGATAATTGGAATGGACTTTCTGGGTGGTGACTGTAGGCAGATGGTGCGTGGCAGGAGGAGGCAGGTCACTGGGGGTGTGGCCTTGGGGACTGTATCTGTCCCTGGTCCCTTTTCTCTCTCTCTCTGCCTCCCGCTGTCATGAGCTGAGCAGCTCTCCTCTGCCCCTGCCCTGCCGCCATGATGTTCCTGCCTTGGAGCCGGCCGACCATGGACTGAACCTCTGAAACCATGAGCCAAATAAACCTTTCCCCCTCTAGGTTGTTCTTGTCAGGTATTTTTGTCATAGCAATGAAAAGACTGACTGATACAGTTGAGAAGTAGGATTCTAGGGGACGTTAAGCACATCTATGCTAACTATATTCAGAGAGTTCAGTTCCTATAGATTTTTGTGTGTGTGTGTGGTACTGGGGATTGAATCCAGGGGCATTCAACCTCTGGGCTACACCCCCAGCCCTATTTTTTATTCTTTATTTTGAAACAGGGTCTCACTAAGTTGCAGAGGGCCTCACTAAGTAGCTGAGGCTGGCCGCGAACCCGGATCCTCTTGTCTCAGCCTCCCAAGTACTGGGATTACAAGCGTGCGCCACCACGCCCGGCTCTATAGAATATTAACAGATTGAACCTTTTATGTGCAATGATACGTGAAAGGCTTTTCATCTACTCATTTATTTAATAGCTACTTATTGAACACTTGCACTGTGTGGCAGCCCTATTCTAAGTGCTGGAAGTGCTCACGGGAAGCAAATCCCGGTCTCGGGGAGCGTGTGTCCCATAGGTACCCATGCAGCATCTCTAGTCCTCAGGCTAACTTGCAGAGTAGACATGGCTCAGTCATTATCCAGGAGAGAAGAGGGGCGCTCAGTGTAATCCTGGCAGCAGATAACTAAGCGTGGTCACGTCTAGCACAGAACCCTGTTGAAAGGATTCAGAAAAAGCACACTTATTTTGACCCGAGCGTTGTCAATAGGCTTCCTGGAATCTACGAGTCCTAAATTGCCTCTTAAAGGAAACCATTATTTAAATGCGAAGGCAGAAATGGAACACCCATTTCCTTCATTTTGGCAAAGCAGCAGCCTGGTACAGAGAAGTCCAGGTAAAACGATGATGTAAAAGCATTTACTCACATCAGTTAGCCGCAGCCCCCACACCTCAGGAGCGGCAGGGCCAGTCTCCCTGTGGTCTTGTCTCTGATCTGTTAGAACTGGAATCCTTTATCCAGGCTCATGGAGGAAGAGTGCAGCGATCGATTAGCATTGTCTGTCTGGGATGGAAGAAGACCATCATTCATTTCATGTTAGTGTAACACACATCATGATACTGGTGTGACTGTGTGGATTGTCCTATGGCCCTGAGGCTGAATTTTCAGAAAGCACTGGGGATTGAACCCAGGGGCATTCTACCTCCGAGCTACACCCCCCAGATCTATTTTTTATTCTTTATTTTGAAACTGTTGAACAGGTTACCAATAAGTGTTACTTGCTTGTCCGGAGACTTGGGAAGAAGAAGCAAACAGAAAAGAAAAAATGTTGCTAAAGGTATAAAGGTAAAGGTATCGAACATGCTGGAAATGTATGTGCACATGTGCATAAAGGAATTAGAAAACAAAGAAAATTAAATATGCATCTAAAAATCTATTTAAAACCTCTTTTTGAGGCAGAATTGATGTACAATGCCCCAAGCATGTTTAGAGTGTGTGAACGTTTTGACATGAATACACCCATGACATCATCGCCACAATTTAAAAAAGGAACAGAAAGTCAAGTGTGTTGGCTGGCACCCACCTGTAGTCCCAGCACTCAGGAGGCTGAGGCAGGAGGATTGCAGGTTGGAGGCCAGCCTCAGCAACTTAGCGAGATCCTCTTTAAAAAAAAAAAGAAAAAAAAAAGCCGGGCACAATGGCCCATGCTTGTAATCCCAGTACTTGGGAGGCTGAGACAGGAGGATCGCAGGGTGGAGACCAGCTTCAACAACTTAGTGAGCCTCTCAGCAACTTAGCAAGACCTGTTTCCAAATAAAAATATAAAATAGGGCTGGGGGATGTAGCTCGGAGATAGAATGTCCCTGGGTTCAATCCCCAGTCCCCCAAATAAATAAATAAATAAAATTTAAACAAACAAAATAGAACTGGAGTGTAACTCAGAGATAGAACAATCTTGGGTTCAATCCCCAGTATCAAAGAGAGAGAGAGAGAAAGGAAAATTAACCCTTCCCTCTTATTCTCTCTGTCCCCTATTCCATTATAACAGCTGATATATTTTCTGCCACTACACACACGTTGGGTTGCTTTTCCTAGAATTCTGAGCGAGTGCAATCGTGCGGCGCCTGCTCTCGTGTGGGCACACGCCTTTCTTCGTAGCCTGTGTTTTGAGACCCATTCGGGTCGTAGCAGGAGCAGCCGTTCCCTGTCTTCCTGCCGAGCAGGACCTGGTTCTGTGGCTGCCCCGCATTTATAAAAGCTTTGCGCCTGTTGAGGGACGCATGTCTCGAGTCCCGTTTCTTGCTCTCACATACGAAGCTGCTGTGCACATCTGTGTGGACGTCGTTGTACAGAGAGAGGCCTCCTTTGCTCGTGGGTAAATATTTACCGGCGCGGTGGCTGGATCGCGTGGTTATCTGTGCTCTTTAAGGCAGGTGCCATCTCGTCAGGACTGTGTGTCATTTCACAGTCCCACCCCGCGGTGTGTGATGCGTGACTGTTCACAGCTCCACACATTCCCACCAGTTGCTGGTTTGGCCAGTCTATCTATCTACCTAACATATATTTATTTATTTATTTATCTATTTATCTATTTATTTATTTATTTTGGTACTGGGGATTGAACCCAGGGGCATTCTACCTCCGAGCTACACCCCCAGCCCTATATTTTTATTCTTTTTTTTTTGAGGTACTGGGGATTGAACCCAGGGGTATTCTACCCCCAAGCTATACCCCCAGCCCTATTTTTGATTCTTTATTTTGAAACAGGGTCTCAATAAGTTGCAGAGGCCTCACTAAGAAACTGAGGCTGGCTGTGAACCTGTGATCCTCCCGTCTCAGCCTCCCAGGTACTGGGATGACAAGCATGCGCCACCATGCCCGGCTCCTATTTTTTTTTTTTTTTGTGGTACTGAGGATTGAACCCAGGAACATTCTACCTCTGGGCTACACCTCCAGTCCTATTTTTTATTCTTATTTTGAAACAGGATCTCCCTAGATTGATGAGAGTCTCACTATTTGCTGAGGCTGCCCTGGAACCTGCGATCCTCCTGTCTCAGCCTCCCAAGTACTGGGACGACAAGTGTGCGCCACCACAGCGGGCTTGGCCAGTCTTTTTTATTTTAACCTGTCTGATAGTGTCTAGTGGTCTCTCATCATTTGTTTTAATTTTCATTTCTATAATAGCGAGTGATGTCGAGTCTTGTACTCATTGACCTTGTACATGTCTTCTTTGTTGATGTGTTTATTCAAATAGTTTACTCCTTTTATAGGATATTTTGATATTTATTATCTTATTATTGAATTTAGTATTTTTGTATTTTGGTACTGGGGTTGAAACCAGGGGCATTCTACCTCCAAGCTACACTCCTAGCCCTTTTTTTATTTTTTATTTTGAAACAATGAGTTTTTTTTTTTTTTGAGGAAATTAGCTGGCCAGGACAGGTGGCACACACCTATAATCCCAGTACTTGGGAAGCTCATACAGGAGGGTGGCAGGTTCAAGGACAGCCTCAGCAACTCAGTGAGGCTCACGTCAACTTAGTGAGACCCTGTTTCCAAATAAAAAATAAAATAGAGCTGGAGGTGTAGCTCTGGGGTAGAATGCCCTTGGGTTTAATCCCCAGCACCACAAAAATAAAATAAAATAAAGTAAATACATAAAGAAAAAGAAAAATGGCTCGGGATGTAGCTTGGAGGTAGAATGCCCCTGGTTTCAACCCCAGTACCAAAATAAAAATCCACAGCAACACACACACACACACACACACACACACACACACACACACAGAGAGAGAGAGAGAGAGAGAGAGAGAGAGAGAGAGAGAGAGAGAAATTAGCTCATAGCCTAGCATAATGAAACATCTCAGTTCCTGAGGGTCTTACTTGCTAAATTGATGAGGCTGGCCTTAAACCTGCGATCCTCTTGTCTCAGCCTCCCAAGTACTGGGATTACAGGCATCCACCACTGTGCCTGGCTTATTTATTATTGACTTCACAGAATTTTTTGTATATTTTGAATAAAAGTCCTTCCTCAGATATATAAGTTGTGAATTTTTTCCCAACCTGTGTCTTGTGTTGTCATCCTCCTAATGGTGTGTCATTTGGGGAAGAGAATTTTAGTTTTGTTGAGCTCTAAGTCACCAGTTCCTTCTTTTATAGACCACGCTTTGAGCATTGTATCTAAGATGCTTTCCTGTCACCCAAGGTCGCAAAGGTTTTCTCCTGTTTCCCTCTATAAATTTTATAGTTTTGGGTTTTACTTTTGTGTTTATGTTTGATCTTTTTTTAAACGTGGGGCTCCGATTGTTTTTGCACCACCTGTGGAATACATTTCCTTTCTCCCTGAGTTGCTTCGCCTCTGTCTGTCAGCGGTTATTATCTATGTGAGGGTATACTTCCGGGTTCTCTGTCCCGGTCCCTTGATCCCTTGATCTCTTTGTCTATCTTCACTGGTGTAAAGATTCTCTTAGTCATACGGAGTTGATTTTAAAAATCTTGAAGCGTGGTGTGGTGGCGCACACTTGTAATCCCAGTTCTTGGGAGGCAGAGACAGGAGGATCGCAGGTTTGAGGCCAGCCTCGTCAATTTAGTGAGGCCCTCCATATCTTAGTGAGACCCTGTTTCCAAATAAAGAATAAAAATAGAGCTGGGGGTGTAGCTCAGAGGCAGAATGCCCCTGGGTTCAATCCCCAGTATCACACACACCAAAAAAAAAAAAAAAAAAATCTTGAAATTAGGTCGTATTACTCCTCCAACTTTATTCTCCATTTCCAAATGTACTTTGGCTATTGTAGGTCTTTTTATATTACAGATGGACTTTAGAACCACTTTTTCCAGACCTATTAACTCCTTTCTTTTTTGTGCTATGGAGGATTGAACCAAGGGCCTTGTACATGCTAGGCAAGTGCTCTACCACCCAGCTGAGCACCCAGCCCTTTTCCAGTTTGTTAATACATAGGGTAGGATTTGGCTTGGGACAGATCGAATATATACTTACAGATCAATTTGGGCAGAATTGATAGTTTGAAAATGTTGCCTGTGGGGCTGGGATTGTAGCTTCGGGGTAGAGCACTTGCCTACCATGCACAAGGTCCTGGGTTCAATCCCCAGCACCATACACACACACACACACACACACACACACACACACAATAATAATCATAAGTAATAGAAATAAAACATAAAAATGTGACTGTGTACAAGGTAAATCTATTGAAGTTCATTCAGTAAATTTTTATAGTTTTTTTGTTTTGTTTGGTTTTGGGGATTGAACCCGGGGGCATTCTATCTCCGAGCTACACCCCAGTCCCCCCCCCCTTTTTTTAAACTTTGAAACACGGTCTCTCTAAGTTGTTGGGGTTCTCACTAAATTGCTGAGGTTGGTTTCCAACCTGCGATCCTCCCATCTTAGCCTCCCGAGTACTGGGATTAGAGGCATGTGCCACCATGCCTGGCAAATTTTTGTGTTTTTTATACAGGTTATAAAAACTGTCTGTTTACATTTATTACTAGGTATTAGATATTTATTTGGTGCTCTTACAAATGCTTTTTTTATTTTTTGGTACTGGGGATGGAAGCCAGAGGCATTCTACCTCCAAGTTATGCCCCCAACCTGATTTTATTTCTTATTTGGAAACAGGTTCTCACTAAGTTGCAGAGGGTCTCGCTAAGTTGCCAAGGCTGGCTTTGAACCTGCAATCCTCCTGTCTCAGCCTCCCAAGTACTGGGATTACACGTGTGCACCACCACCCCCGGCTAATAAATGCTATTTTATTTTAAATTTTTATTGATTGATTAATTGATTGTGGTGCAGTGGATTGAACCCAGGGGCATTCTGTCTCCGAGTTATACCCCCAGCCCTTTTTATTTTTGCTTTTGTTTTGAAGCAGGGTCTCCCTGCGTTGCTGAGAGTCTTGCTAAGTTGCCGAGGCTGTCCTCGAACTTGTGATCCTCCTGTCTCAGCCTCCCAAGTAGTGGGATGACAGGCGTGTGCCGCCATGCCTGGCCAAATGCTACTTTAAAATTTCACTTTCTGATTACAAATTGCAAGTAGGTGGAAATATAATTGATGTTTTGTACATTGGTCTTGTGTTGTGCCGCGTTGCAGATTTTTATCAGATTTTCTACAGAGATCGGGGATGAGTGAACTTTTTCTTAAAAGACCAGATAGTAAGTACTGTCGGCTCGTTGTTGGAGCGGCCTCTGTGGCAGTCCCTACTGTGTTGATGTAGGGTGAAAGCAGGCGTGGGTAACACACAGTGCGTGGGTGTGGCTGGGGCCCAGCTGGGATTAGTTACGAACAGCCCTGACATGGATGACCGATGTCACCCATGTCCCCCTCCAGTCCCACTGCCTCTCTTACCTTTCCTGCCTCCTCGCCCTGCCCAGGGCCTGTCACACTTTGGATGGAGGTGGGGAAATAGATACCCTGGTCCTGGTCCTTCTCTTAGGGAGAAACATTCTCTCTTTTCCCGTAGGGATGCTGTTAGCAGTAGGCTCCTCATAAATCCCTTTACCAAGCTGGAGATATTCCCTGTTGTTTACAATTTGCAAATAATAATAATAATAATAATAATAATAATAATAATGATGATGAAGCAGCCAGGCGTGGTAGTGTATGCTTGTAATCCCAGTACTTGGGAGGTTGAGACCAGAGGATCTTGGGTTCGCGGCCAGCCTCAGCTACTTAGTGAGGCCCTCCGCAACTTAGTGAGACCCTGTTTCAAAATAAAGAATAAAAAATAGGGCTGGGGGTGGAGCTCAGAGGTAGAATGCCCCTGGGTTCAATCCCCAGTTCTGCAAAATAAATAAATAAATAAATAAATAAATAAGTAAATAAAGCAATGTTGAAATTTCCCAATGCTTTTTCTTTGTCTAGTGAGACAATCCCATGGTTTTTCTCTTTCTTTTTTTGGAGGGGGGTACTAGGGATTGAACCCAGGGGCATTCTACCTCTCAGCTCTACCCTTAACCCTATTTATTTATTTATTCTGTATTTGGAAACAGGGTCTTGCTAAGTTGCTGAAGCTGGCTTTGAACCTGCGATCCTCCTGTCTCAGCCTCCCAGTCTCTCTCTTTTTTGTGTGATACTGGAATTGCGCATATTCTACCTCCGAGCTACACCCCTGACCCTGTTTATTTTTTGTTTTGAAACAGGGTCTCGCTAAGTTGCTTAGGGTCTTGCTAAGTTGCCGAGGCTAGCCTCGATCCTGCCATCCTCTGATCTCAGCCTCCCAAGTACTGGGATTACAGGTGTGTGCCCCCCCACCCGGCTGGGTTCTCTTCTTTAGTTTACAAGTACTATGAATTGTATGGATAGATTTTCTGATGTTAAACCAACTTTACACTAGTGGGATAGGCCCTACTTGACAATGATGTAGCATTTTTTCATTTATTGTTGGATTTGATTTGTTGAAATTTTTATTACCTATTTTCATCTCTGTGGTCACGTAGATATGGTCCCTTTAGCTGGCTCCTGCCTGTGGTTTTGCTGTCTTTGCTTTGACAAATCCCCCTCTTTGTTTAAACTCACGTACCTTCGACCATCTTTAACCTCTTTGAATCTTAATTTACTTATTCATAAAGATGGGATAAAAGTGTTTCCATCCTTGTAGGATGGTATTGGTGCAGCATTACTTAAAGTATTGAGGATGGTGTTTGGCACAGATTAAATGCCCACTATTGCTGGGCGTGGTGGCGCACACTTGTAATCCCAGTACTTGGGAGGCTGAGACTGGAGGGTCCGGGTTTGCGGCCAGCCTCAGCTACTTAGTGAGGCCCTCCGCAACTTAGTGAGACCCTGTTTCAAAATAAAGAATAAAAAATAGGGCTGGGGTGTAGCTCGGAGGTAGAATGCCTCTGGGTTCAATCCCCAGTACTGCAAATAAATAAATAAATAAATAAATAAATGCCCACTATTATAAACTCTTCTGCTCTGAATCATTCTTGATGGTCAAAATGAAGTAGCATTAATATCTTCCTCCTTTTTTTATATTGCTACTCTATTAAAGGGTAATCTCTGTCTTTTTCTACCAAATACTTTCCATCAGTTCACGCGTATATGCTTGTATGTTTTATCTCCACCGAAAGAATCATTCTTTAACATCTTAATCTTCACTGGTGAAGTTGCGCGTCTTGTCTAAACTGACAGTGCGATTTTATTTTTCTCATCCTTTCGTGGGTGCATTGTAATTATACATCATAGTGAGGTTGAAAGTGATCCATTAATACATGCCCACAGTACGTGGTGCATCCCCACTGCATGCCACCCCGCTCCCCTCCTCCCTCCCCATATGTGTTAGTGAGGTTGGTGGTGAGGCCTTCATATATGGTCGTAGCCCTATAGCACTGTTGAACCATCTCCTTTAACCAACTCTCCTTTCCCCCTCCCCGTCTCCCTCCTCCAACCCCCTTCCACTATTCTGCTGATCTCTCCTCATTTCTCTCAAGTCCCTTTTGTTTGCTGTTTTCTCTCTGGCTTCTACATATAAGAGGAAGCACATGACCCTTGACCTTCTGAGACACGCTGAATCTCACTTTGTGTAATATTCTCGAGTTCCATCCATTTTCCTGCAAGTGACGTAATTTTGTTCTTCTTTATGGCTGAGTAAAATTCCATCGTGTGTCGACGCCACATTTTCTTTATCCATTCATCTGTCAAGGGACACCTGAGTTGGTTCCATAACTTGGCCATTGTGAGCTGTGCTGCCGTTAACCCTGTGTGCCTGTAACACTGTCATACTCTGACTTCAGGTCTTTTGGAAATACGCTGAGGAATGTTCTAGCTGGCTCCTGTGGCAGTTCCATTCCTAGTCTTTTGACAAAGTGCTTTTTTTTGTGTGTGGTACTGGGGATTGAACCCAGAGGCATTCTACTTCCGAGCTCCACCCCCAGCCCTATTTTATTCTTTATTTGGAAACAGGGTCTTACTAAGTTGCGGAAGGCCTCGCTAAGTAGCTGAGGCTGACCGCAAACCTGCAATCCTCCTGTCCTAGTCTCCCAAGTACTGGGATGACAAGTGTGCGCCACCACGCCTGGTTGACAAAGTGCTTTTAAATGCTTATTTTGTGCATCAAGGTGTTGGCAATGACTTTCGGCTGTTTTTGGCCAGCGTGCCATTTGTACATCAGCGCATTTGACAAAACCAAATATGAAGGTTGGTAACATCTCCCAAAATAGATGTGTCAGTCAGTACCCTTTGGGTGGGTCTCTGAGGGTCTCAATGACTCCTCCCTTCCCAAGGATGTCATGGGAAAACTACCTACCAAAGGCCTTTGGACTTCTAGTTACTCTTGACTATCGTCTGGGTGCCCGTACAGATACTGCGATGCCATTTTCTGTGCGCTATAGGCCTTCATTACGTGTATTCATGATCTCAAAAACCATTTGCAAGCCGGGCGTGGTGGCGCACGCTCCTAATCGCAGTACTTGGGAGGCTGAAACCGGAGGATCGCAGGTTCGCGGCCAGCCTCAGCTACTTAGTGAGGCCCTCTGCAACTTAGTGTGACCCTGTTTCCAAATAAAGAATAAAAAATAGGGCTGGGGGTGTAGCTCAGAGGTAGAATGCCCCTGGGATCCATCCCCAGTAACACACACACACACACACACACACAAGACATTTGCAGAACACTTGTGTCTTCTACAATCTGTACTGTCTTGATAGAAAGTTGTATGTCATGATTTGCATACAGTTAAAGAAAGAGGAAAGAAAATCCCCCTTAGTTCCAACCATTGCGATTTTGAAGATGGAATTTTCCAGACCAATTGATCCCTCATGTAGGCAGGTGCGTTTGGGTTTTTCATTTCCTGAAACATGTTTCATGTTTAAAATTTTAATGAAAAACGGTAAAGATGCAAACTGGTTTATAGGTTTCTGGAAAAAGAAATCACTTTCTGTCTGTTCTCTGGGAGGTAACACAATTAGTAAATGCATCTGATTTTTGAGGTTCTTAAAAAAAATTTAAAGGTACTTTTCTTACAGATACAGTTGGCAAAATTGAATTATTCAGTGGTTTGTTTTCTTTTTTCCCTTTTCTTCCCCACCCTCCTCCCCACTCTCTCTTTAGCAGTTCTTCTGAACCATTAAGAGACCCCGAACAAACTTACAAAATTACAGGGGGCACATGCCTATAATCCTAGCTACTTGGGAGGCTGAGGCAGGAAGATGGCAAAGTTCAAGGCCAGCCTCTACAACTTAATCCAAAAGGACCAGGGATGTAGCTCAGTGGTAGAGCGCCCCCTGGGCTCAATCCTCGGTACTGCAACAAAAAGGAGAGAGACTACCAACCAGATAGCCTTAAATAGAGCCAGGTGGTGGGAAAGAAAATTTAGTTTCTGTTCATTGCTTCTTCTATTTTTAATTTGATACTGTTTTTCTACTTTTTTTGCGGTACTGGGGATTGAACCCAGGGGCATTCTACCTCCGAGCTACACCCCCAGACCTATTTTTTATTCTTTATTTTGAAACAGGGTCTCACTAAGTTGCGGAGGGCCTCACTAAGTAGCTGAGGCTGGCCGTGAACCCGGATCCTCCGGTCTCAGTCTCCCAAGTACTGGGATGACAAGCGTGTGCCACCACAGCCGGCTGTTTTTCTACTTTTTTTTTTTTTTTGCGGTACTGGGGATGGAACCCAGGGGCATTCTACCTCCGAG